>PVIR01018026.1:0-33968 GCA_004026965.1 Petromus typicus
AAAAGAATCCATTTTCTGATTCTCGTATCACCAATTTCCTGGTGCATATTATGTGCTCACTAGTGAGAGTCACAGTAAAATAATCAATAATTTGGAAAGAGGACTCACAAGGAGCCCCTGATAGCTACAGCTGGAAAGTAGTAGGAATCATTGGTTTGTTCAAATGTACTTGATACTGTAGCAGGTCTGGTGGAACTTGACCTGGTCACAGGAGACCAGGTCAAGATTTTAAGCCTGTGGAGATTTTAAGTCACTAAATTTCTTCTTTAAATGCTCAGAAACTCCCTTAGATCTTTCCTTTATTCAGATGAGAATGAGCAGGGTTTGACCTTTAAATCTTAACTCAGCAGCACAAAGACAGTTATTTCAGAGGCGTGGCAGGTCTGAAGTCTGGAGACATTACAAACTTCGGTCAGATAACATTATTTAATCTTTTGTGTCTTTAATTTCTCTCAACATAAAGTTCATAAACTAAAAGAAAATAAAGTTGATCATTGTAGTGGGCAAGTGATGGGAAAATACTTTGTACTTTGAGGGGAAAAAATATTCTTTAAAATAACATTTGTATGGCAGTCTGAATATTTTACCATCCTGCTTATAGTAGTCAGCATAGTTACCATAGATTCACTGAAATGGAAAAGAGAGTAGAATGTAGAGAATTTTTGAAATAAAGAAATAAATATTATTGCAATGTGAATTTTCTAACATTGTATTGGTTAACAATATATTTTTTCCTTTTATTGATTTATTTTTGCTTTTAGTGAGTTTTGTTTTCCACCACAAAGTAAAAATATACCACAGGAATAATAATTCCCATACTGAAAGCTCAAATAGTGTCAAAAAATTTAGCACAGTACTGAGGCAGTGTTAGCCAAAATATTTTACTGTACTAAAATAGATCACAATGTAGAAATATCAAGTTCAAATTTAACATTATAAAAGAATCTAGCAGAATAAATATCTACTTTCTATTTAATCTGTTTGTCTACTGAAGTAAAAATTGTTATAATTTAAGCATCTCCCCTTTTGGCAACCCTTTATTTACCTTCCTTATAGCTATAGCAGTGAGGTTGCTTGAGAATTTCAGCCCTTACATCAATTCCATCAATTTAATGTGTCGCTTCTCAACACAGTCACCTGGCAACACCTGTTTATCAGCAGTTGGCTAATGTGTACTTATGGCAGAGAATGTAAATGTCAGATCATCACTTCACAATGAGAACAGTTCTCATTTTTCTAAAATACCAATCTGTCAGCCACTAGATAATATCAGAGAAGGCATTCTGCCGGGTTACATTTACATTCCTCAACGAGACCTTCAGTGTCTACATGAGCCAAATAAGGACAACGTCCTTCATTCATGAGCTGAGTTGAGACCATTACATATAATATTTCATCACATAGCCTAAGCACAGGTTCATCAGGTTCTCTGAGGTGCATTTTGAACTCCAATAAGTAAACAGTACTTAACCAGAAAACATATGTGATAGTTATATCTGCAGTACAAGCCTGATAAGTAATTACAATCCGTACATTTTTACATCAATCATTTATTATAAATTTATAAGAATAAATTACATGTAACAATAAAAATTATTGCTTTAGCTAGTGTTTCTTGTTTTGTGATTGCTTTATACTTGTTAATATGAATTTTGCTTTTGGTTAAGTATACCCTTTCTGTGAGAGACATACTAAAAACAACTCTTAGAAGACTAGGTGACCTTACCGGGGACCATAATGAGGATCACCTTTTCTCTGATGATAGGAATTTAAAATAAGTGAGTGTCAGAGCCAGTCTACATAAGAGCCACTAAATCAATGTCAATTGACACCAATTTCTTCTTCATACAAAATTTTCCCTAAAATTATAGACATTACCAGAGAGACATCCAATGAAACATTTTCTTACATGATTCTCTTTTCCCACACTACTTTAGATTATAAATCCAATGAGAATGAAAAATTATTTTGTACTTTTTGTCACATCCCCAATAATCCTATACATGATTGTGTTAGTAAAATCCCTTCATATCAAGAAATTACTAATAAGTATATAAGCATAATAGCTTTAATAATCTCAAACACTATACATAATAATTCACCAAAAATATGGAAAAGTTATTATTGAGTATTGAGAATTACTTTCCTGCAATAAGCTTATTATTATACCCAGAACAATAGTGGCAATTACCAATTTTCAAGTTGTGAGATTTAATTTATTCTTAATTTGACAGATATTCTTTCCCAAGGTAGATGTACTGCATTTCTTCGTTTCTTGTTTAATCTGTATCTGTTGCAAGCATGTGAGAGTCTGTATTTGAACTTGACATTACCTCTTGAATGTTGCCATTTCTCCTCTGAAATGTGAGCTCCAAAAAACCAGAGATCTTTGCAGTTTCATTCTCTGCTTAACCTGTGGAGTCTGAGATAGAGTAAGAGTTTCAAGAGCACATTTTAGAGATACAAATCATGTTATGGCAAAAAATTATTGTCAGGCTGAGATTGAAGAGTGTGAAATCAGACATTCTGGGCTGATCCCCACGACTACAAGTGTGGTTGGCCCCTGATCACCAACACCGTTTTGCTTCAGTGCATTCATCAGAAAACTGTGCCTGATGGCAAATTCATGGCATTGTTAGAGAATCAAATATTTCATTCTAAGACAAGTGTATAAAAGAATATCTTGTATGTATTTTGGACTCAATAAATAGTAGGGTTCATGATATTCAATGTACAGAATGTTAACTTTAGAAACAAGTTTATAGCCAAGATCACAGGTCTGATGACAGAAAAAAAATTCTTCCTCATTTGAGAACCTGTGCTTACCCTATGAACTTTTCTGACTCCCTGGGCTTCTGCTGTGGTATGTTCTAGAGAACAATCCTAAAGCTTTTAATACCAGGATTGATTTTGTGAAAGATAGTTTCTCTATGGATTTCATGAGTATGGTTTCATGATGATTCAGGCACATTACATTTATTGTGCATTTTATTTCTATTATTATCATCCTGTGATATATAATGAAATAATTATGCAACCACATAATAGGGGACCCATGAGCTTGTCTTTCTACAACCAGGTGGTCTCATCATAGGATGAAAGAACACAATGACACATAAAGTGTGCTGCTTATGTGCATCTACTCTGTAATCCTTTTGGGTGCTATCAGCACAGAAAACCATGTTCCACAAAGGTAGGCTGTTGGAAACAGAAGCAGGCTTTTCCAGAGTTTTGCAGCAATCCCAGAATATTTCACCGTGGCTTTACTCTAGAACATATGGAAATTTGGAGTGGTCTGAAACACCAAAATGTGTGAATAATGCCTTTGTCATTTTCAATTTCAAGCGGTTTATTCTTGTAGCACAGACAAAACTGATTCACCTGGAAAACTCACAAATGGGTTGTTCGACCATTTATTCCCTTTACAGAGTCTTTTGTGTTTGGGAATTAATGCTCAAACTCTTTCCAAAACGAGTTATCATGCCATGCAACAGCTGCAAGAAAGTCATTGGCTCCATCTCTTTAAAAATTTCTGTGAAGGTGTGAAAGAGGTCAAAACTCTCAGTGTTCTCTCAGAGCCCTCCTAATCCAATGGACATCAAATAGGGCCACTTTATCTGCAAACTTGGACACAGTTGTTGGTCTCCCCTAAAGTGACAACTTGAGTTCATTGAGCAGGTTAACTACATTTTGTGACCCAGTCTGTGTCACTGACATGCATTACCAGTAGTTATTGTTTTTCTAAAAGAAATTTTTAGAGTAGTCCTTGTGGCCAATGATCTACCTTTAGAAGGCCACTTCATCTCTGTGTGGAAGAGATGAACCTGCATCCTTCTCTTCAGGAAGCTGTCTGTACAGAAATAAGTTAAGGGCCTATACTTTTATATGGTTGAGGATTTTAATCACATCCTCCAAAATGCTGTAAAATTCAGGTGACTTTTTTAGCTGGCCCCATATTTCTCCATGCATGATTGAGTGCACCTTTAGAAAAAGCCTCTCTGACCCAAGTAGTGAAGCTAGGAAGGCATCCAGTCACCACAGCTGCTCCACTCAAACTTATACCAACACAGAATTACCAATTCAGGTTTCCTGACATGTAATCTGTCAAAGATGTGAATAGTTCTGCAGCTGTGTTATTCACTGGTAACAAAAGCACACATAGCATATCTTTGTGTGTTTTTTCATGAAAACTACATCACATAAAAACAATCATTTTGCCTTATGTCACACAAAAGCAAGCACTGCTGTCTTGCTGTCAACATCGTTAGACTATTCAAATTGGATGGCCCAGCACAGTGACTCACTGATCCTAGCAACTGTGACTCCACATCCTCTCTTCTTCCATGAAAACATCTAGTTATGATGTTAATCGTGTGTAACTTTTGAACCGCAGCCTTTCCTAAAAGTTCTCAATAAATGTTTTTAGCAGTAGGCAGGATCAATTCTTCACCCACAGTAATGTGTTTTATAGTTTTTGCAATGTGATTAGCCACTAAGAACGACATTCTTGATGCAGACACATTTGATGAAATGATGGCTTCCAACAATCACTTCTGTCCTTCATGTCCATATTTTTTAAATACCCAAAGGTCTTGTGTTTTAATGCAGGGTTGTTGTTCTCTATGTGTCAAGCAATTGTTGAAGGTTTCATGTCTTTGTTGGATAACCAGTTACCACATATCATACCAAATGAATGTATTAGTCCCCAGTTGAAGTGAATCTGTAATTGAAGTGGGTCTCTTAATATTTTCTTCTGGATTCAGCTCTTTTTTGGTTTCCAGTCCTAGAAACTTATGCTGTCTCATCATTTGGGTCCATCTTTTTCAAAGATCCCCTCTACTGGTGTTTGTTTTGTACTCATTTTGGCTAGGAATAAGTTATGGCATTCCAAAACTATGACTGAAATAAGTGCAAATTTCAAGAAAGAGGCATGGATGGAAGTGGTAAATAAAACAACAGAAGGACCACATGCAAAATGAAATGTCAAAGTCAAACCTAACACCTGCCATAGATGCAGTGGTATAATAGATAAATTCACTCAGCACTGTAAATGTTACCACCAGAAGCAGCTTGTCACTTGCCACTCACTAACAGCAATTTGCTATTAGCACAGTTGTCTGTTGTGTTCTCTGTGCATTCAAATCTCTCTGCTAACGTTACTCTGTATTTGCGGCTGCATCCCAGCGCTAGTGTCACAGTCCCAGCTCCACTCCAGATCATGAAGCTCTAGACTCTCATCCAGAGTGCACAGCCCAGATCTCCTACACACTCTGCTGATCTAATCTAACAGGGGCCCAGACTCAAGTGCTCATGTGTTGAAGAAGAGCTAGAAACTCAGATGAAGCTTCACTTGCTTTCCCTCCACTCACCTCTTGCTGTGAAAACCAGGTCTGAACAAACCACAGATCCTTCCTGCCTGTGCTCTGGACTTGGGAACCCCAGTGATAAGGAATATAATTTTCTTGAAGTCAAGTCATAAATTAGCCCAAAGAGAAAATTAACTGCTTTCTTTCTGTGGAACATAAAACCCTATATTTGACAGTAATTTATTACAACTCAGGCTTCAACTTAAAAATCTGATGCAGAGCAGATTTGCCTTTAAGTGTCTCACTAGAACGTTTGCTGATGAGGAGGTAGCACATCACTTAGGGTCATGAGTCCAGGTGTCAGAGAACAGCTGCCTCTGGATTCTCCATCCTGCTGGTGGCCCCACCAGTGCTTTTCTGGTGGCCTGAGTGCCTGCCTTGTCCTCTGGGCCCCTGAGACATGTAACCCTCTGAAATCTCCTGGCTCCACTCAGTACACGGATATCAGACTGGCTCAAATTCTTTCTGCACTTCTTGTTGTTACCATTCACCAAGTCACTGTAAGCATTTTCACTTCTTACATGCTACACATTATTGCTTTGTCTAGGTTCCTAAGACCCACTGTATTGTCCT
The DNA here is from genome assembly GCA_004026965.1 of Petromus typicus. Taxonomy (NCBI): domain Eukaryota; kingdom Metazoa; phylum Chordata; class Mammalia; order Rodentia; family Petromuridae; genus Petromus; species Petromus typicus. The sequence goes on from PVIR01018026.1 coordinate 5,940, forward strand.
ACCCTCTAGCCCTTGTTAGAACATTAAATCTGTATCCAGCAAAAGTGCCTTATGCCAATAAGTATTTTCTTACATTAAATATTTTAATAAAATCTCTGGTTAATGATTCCTTTCGTTCTTAGGACTAGCTTCCAATGAGCCATCTTGGAGTGGGGCTTGAGTTAAGATGGTGTATGCCATCTGCAGCAGTCAACTGTAGGCAGCCATCTGAATAAATCTCTACATCATAAGTGATGGTGAATTTTGCACTGATATATTTCTGGTTTTGAGGTTTAGGTGATTGAACCCAGAGCCTTCACATTGAGCTACATCTCCAGCACTTTTAAAATTCTGAAATAGGGTCTTGCTAAGTTCCTCTGCCCAGACTCAAATTCAGCCTCCTGAAAGCTGTGATGACAGATGGAGCCACTGGTCCTAACTCTGCAAATAAAGTATTTTGTGAAGTTTTAATGTAGCCACAGGTTAAATACACTTTCCAAACCTAAACTAAAAGATTCATATATCCTTAGTCATTGTGGGGACAATGAGAGCAGAGATGCACCCACAAGATGTTTCTGGGAAAGAGCTGGGACTTATTATTCTTTAGTTGCTGTTAATATAACTTCCCTGAAACCTCAGATTACTTTGTTCAAAGTTTAGGTTTGAGTTGTTTTAATGGTTTTTATTTCTTTTAAATAATACATTACAAATGATATATAACCAGAGATGTATTTTTACATTTTTACATATATTTTACATGTCCTGTTGTTTATATTATTAAACAAAAATAGAGGTGGAATAATTTAAAATTATATTTGTTCTAATATCCTCCTCCTGGCTTTAAGACATATGAATCACCACTGCTAGGTTAATATTTTTAAAATTTTGTGAATATATGGTTTTCATTTTCAAGACTGGGAATATGCAGAATGTTTATACCACATATGGTTAATATGGTATAAATATATGTAATATCTGTTCAGGTGTACAAAGGGTTAAGTGTAATAAATTTTACTATATTTTAATGTCTATTAGAAAGGATAAAGGTTGAAAGTTTTTTCTAGTTCTTTTTCATGGTTTTCATTTTATTGCTATAAACAATTCTACGGTGAATATTCTTTCACACATTTTTCTTGTATTCGTAGGTATTCTAGGATGCTTTGCTCTTTTGAGAAAATCTTGCTATGTAATTTGGGTTTGCCTGAACTTTCTATGTATACAGTGTGGGGATTATAGGTGTATACCCCTACGCCCAGTACAAGGTGAAAGTGTTTATTTCAAGTTTTAAAATTGCATGTGCCGGCTGAGGATTTAGCTCAATGGTTCTGGCACCTGTCTTGCAAGCGCAAGGGCCCAGGTTCAATCCCCGGTAATCACATACCATACTAGGCATGGAGACTCACGTCCAACAGCAACCAGTACCACATACCACAGTGCCGGGCGTGGTGGCTCATGCCTGTAATCCCAGCACTTGGGAGGCAGAGGCAGGAGGATTGCTGTGATGTGAGTTTGAGGCTGAGCTCAGGACCAGCCTGAACCACAAAGTGAGACCCTGTCTCAAAAAAAACCTAAAAAAAAAAAAATTGCATATGCATTATTTCAATTAATCCTCAGTAGCTATATAATTTCTCATGCAAAGAAAGACTTTATGGAGAGAGAAAGTAGGTGTTGTTAATATCTGTGCCAATACAACTGGCATAGGAGTAAACTACCCTGAATAAACAAGGCTTTATCTTCACCATGTTTAATCCTTGCAAAGAGTAATCCCGATTTATACAGCACCAAAGAAAAGTTGTGCAACCCAGAGTTCCATAAACCAGAATCGCTGGAAGCGGCTTTGCAGTATGGCTCCTTCCTTTCCCTTGCACAACATCTCATTTTGTTCTGGTCTCTGTAGCCAGCTGTGTCCTCCTCACTCATTCAGTGAGTGGACTTAAGCCGTACTATCCTTATTAAAATTAAATTAATTAATGGAGTTTATTGGTACATTTTAGATATACATAAGGATCACATTTATTATTCTTATTTTTTTCTCATTCCCCTCTTTTCCCCTCAATCCTCCTTCCCTTTTTTTATGTATAAGTGCTTTGTTTCCATTTTTTCTTTTCCTTTTTTCAACTTTTCTGTCTCCTTTCCTTCCTTTTCCCCTCTGGTGTAAGAAACCGGAAGTGTAAATAAGGACCAAAATGCATACTGGGTATTGTGAAACACGAGGATGTTCACATGGGAAGTGGCACTGTGATGTGGATCTTTCTTAGCCTGTATTATCAGTATCCATGCACATTTCACTTATCTCCACTCCTAAACTGGGTGTAAAGAGTTTACCTCAAATATAACATTCAACTTTTCTTTATGTCTTAATATCTACTGCTTTGTAACAAATTTCCACTCCTCTAAGCTTACATCTGAGCAAGACATGCCTGTTCCTTTTTTGCCAAGGAAGAAGGCTCGTGTTTTGTGCAACATGGTTTTCTGGGGCTGCAGAGCCTCCTTTAATGCGCTCCTGTCCTCCTCAGTGGAGCCTGGTGGAGTCCTTGCTGCTGCTGCACCCCTTGTACATCAACAAAGCTTACAAAGGACATTAACTGATTTTTATTTCACTTAACAACCTACACCAATAACCTATCACTCAGTGCCTATAAAGATTTGTCTTATCTTCAACCTTTGAAACTATTTTATTTTCCTATTAGCTTCTCCATTAATGAGTTAAGCAAATCTTCAGCTTACTTTTATTCAACACAATATAAGAATCTAATTTTTAACTGCTCTTGAAAATTATACTTAGAAAAATGAAGTCTGAGAAAATATAAGACAGCTATTATCAACATAATTCTATTGATGATGTCACTGATGAGATGTCATGGCTTCTTATTTTGACATTATTTTTGAAACTGTGTTTTAATAAAGCTCTTAAATGATGTATGAGAATGAATGTAAGGAAAACACATATCTGTGACTTCAATGATAAATAATGTGACTTAAGCAGATGATTGGCTGGCTAAGCAGCTTTTCTTTCTCTTTACAAAATCTTGTGAAATTCCTCATTTGAGAAATGTTGATAGACCTTGCTGTCAGAAGAAGAGATGGCTGGAACCTTCAACTGAAACCTTTAAATATTTAAATATTCCATTTATTGGAATGCATACAGAAAGATTCAAGTCTCTATGTGCGATATTAAAAATTAATTTTTTGTTCTTTGTAATTTAAAGTTCACATTAAGGAGAAACCTTGTCATTTTCCTCTTATTTAATCAACTAGGCCACTGATTCAAGAACAAGAAGATGAAATAGCTGACTCATTCAGAAAGGATTTTGAGAAATGGTAAAAAACATTTCATCCTTCCTGAACTAACAGAAGTCCCTATCTTACCTCAGGTGTATAAAAAATAGAAAAGCAAAATAAACTTTGATTTTATGCATTGTTAAGCAACACTTAGAAGGAAGTTATAGATTCATTTTCATGGAATTTTCTGCACACTGGAACAATTGCTTCAAAACCCTTTAGCTCTCAACCTTGATGACAAGTCGTGGTATTGATAAAGTCATATCAGAGGATTCATTCAACTAATGGAAATCTAGTGAAGCAGGGTGCTTTCTACAGAGAGCGTGTTCCCTTCATTCAAGACATGACACAAAGGGGTCCTCTTCCGCAGATCAAGGAACTCGTGTCTGTTTTATCTTCTCATTGCCCCTTAGAAGAGTAGACTGAAAGGTATACTTAAGGAACTTAGAAAAACATAAGCAAATCCACTGTGCTGATATCTTTTATGCCTGATTGCCCTTTCATCCTGTTGTAACTCTGCGAGTAAGTAAACCCTTTAATCCAACATAATAAATCATGAAATGATTTTTCTCAGTGAGACAAAAAGGACATAACTTGAAATGCTAGCATGGTACTGGATCAGTGCAGAAGGCCGATGCAATTATCTAGAAGGGCTGTTTATTTCTTCTTCACTTCTCTTTACCTCGGGTAAAATATTATTATTCAGCACAGATAGCATTAGCCTTGCATCGAGAGTAAGATTAGAAATTCCTGATTTATAACGAGAATTAGAGTTAGAATAATAAATTCCAATATGCACCATGCCTTAAAGGCTTCATTTTATTTTCTCTATTTTTAAGCTCCACTGTACTTCCTGCTTTGTATGTTTAAGTTATATAATTATTAATATGAATAGTTTTACTATTTATATGTATCTCCACTTCTGCCCCAAGTATAAAACTTTGTATTCGGTTGCTGTCTCCTCTCTGGAGCAAGAGAACTCTAACACACAGGCTGATAAATCATGCTGCATGATAAACGTGCCACAGAACATTAGGTCTCGTGTCCTAGGATGGAAATGAATGGCCTTTGAAGGGTGTAATGTTCTTACAGTCTGTGACAAATGATGAAAGGTAAAAATCCTGATCTAGTTGTTCTTACCTATCCAATGTAAATAAAGTTTCCCTCAAATGCATCGACACAATTTTTCAATTTTTATGTATTTTTTAAGTGCAACAATGCAGTCCAATGCAAAATACTGCAGTTTGGCATCCTTGCAAGCAAAATGGCATGAAAAACTTGCTGTTCCTGTGGGTTGCGCTTTTACAGATGGTCTTGGATATTTCTTCCCTCCCAAGCTACTTGCTTAGATATGTAGAATAATTCACTAGGTAGCCAAGTAGTGCCATGTTACTAACATGACTGATTTGGATTGAAAAATCAAAATATTTTTTATTGGCCTTAATGCAATCTGTTGAAAGAGACAGATGGGAGAACAGGTACAGGGATTCATACAAAAGACACAGGCAACTTGCCTCTGCATACTAATTAGTTACCACACAACACACAAGCAAGCAAAAGCATAGACAGGGAAGACTGTGATACAGCCAAGAAACACGTCAGAAATTATATTTGGTTCTGCAATGTAAGAAGTGAACCTCAGTGTATTGTACTTCCCTTGGCCAAAGTAATAAACACCGTAAGTCATTCAGTTCTAGACAAATCATATTGCTGCTAATATATCTATTAATCCTTTTTGATAAAATGATCCCCAAATTCTTTGAAGTTTATCTTTCTCTAACAAAGCTCTGCACTTGATTCATGGTTTTATAACCTCAAGTGGACCAACTTTTCTCCTGTAGAGATTTAAAGCATTCTCCTTAAGGTATTTCAGGAAAAATCTACTTACCTTAGTCTGAAATGTGTGGAACTAAATAGAGAATGGTGATATTTTAGTAATAGTGTGTGTTCTATGAAATATTTCCAGTTGCATTTCCAAACTTGACTATCAACTTGCTCTTTTATATTTGAATCATTTCTTAAAATACATTGATAACCCAGCCTTTAAGAAAACAGTTCCCCTGTTTAAAATCAAGCAAACATGATTTTAAAAACTGTCACCAAGAGGATATTCCGTTTAATTTGTATATTTTTAATTATACTTTTCAAGTTACATAAGAACAAGACTTACAGTGTCTAGCTTTGACTCTAAATGACAGACACCCAGCGGGCCACCAAGGTTATTCTCTAGTAAACATGGATGAGGAGATCTAAAAGGTAAAAACCACTGAATTTAAGATAAAAGAACCTTCAAGATCATGGGGTCCAACCCTGTTAACTTGCAATGAAAATTTAAACTGCCAGAAGGCATTTAAACATCCAGGCGTTTGGAGCAATGTCTTTACTGGGACCAGACTCCTCCCCAGCTCCAAACCAGGGAAGAAAGTTGCAAAACACTGACCTGAGAGCAAGTGTGCTGAGTCATGTTTCCCTCTGCTGAAACAGGTGACTCTGCATTCTCTGTGCCGCCTGTTCGTCTAGGTGGCTGGTTTCTAGAGTCCCCTGGTTTGCACAGAAACAGGGCGGAATTCAGAGAGATTTTTTTAGTCATGAGCAAGTGTTTACATTAATACGTGGGAAATTAGGAACGAAGAACAAAAGACAATGGCGCTGCCTTGCTAACCCTGAAATACTGTGGGTCGTCCAGGCTCTTAGTTGCAGCAAAGCCTGTTAAGTCTCACGATGGAGGTAGTTAGGGCAGGAGAGGAAGCTGAGCTGGGGGTTCTGAACCAAGAATAGGGACGCAAACCAAGAAGCCTAAGGTTATAAACGGGGATGAGAACGTCTTTAGCTCAGGATTCTCCAAGCCCATAGGAAATTGTCCCATTGTTAGGTAGAAAGGCACTAGAGGATCTAGGAGAAAGTAAAGTAAGTAATATTTATTCAGGACAGACACCATGGTAGATTGCTTTCATTAAAATTGTCCTTGGACAACTCACAGCAATCCAATGAAGTAGCTATTTTTATCTGGCTGTGTAAATTTAAGTCCCTTTGAGAAGGCCACACGTAGAATATATTTATCAGCAGTAGGGAAAATTTCTACTCTAAACCTAATAGAACTTAAAGCAGATATTATTGTAAAGGAGTCATGGAAGGCATAATTTTTGCAGCCAGACTCCGTGGGTCCAGTGGTAGTTCTTCAGTGATGTGGTGGAGAGAAATCGCTCCCTGTAAGTATCAATATCTTGTCTGTAAGCTAAGTCTGCCGGAGCGGTGGTGACCTAGCAATGAGTTAGTGCTCATGCAGACGTTAGCACTGGGCCAAGAACTCGAAAGATATGAGTCCTGACCTCTGCTAGTGTCACTAATCTGTCCAGCAGAGGGCGCGATAACCCCAGAAAAGCAGGCTTCTTAGGGGCCCCAGAAGCCCAAACCACTATAAGGGACAAAAACAAACACGACAACGTAGGGGAAAAATTATTTGCACTTGGAGAAAAAATTACCGTGGCTCTCAGGGACCCTCGGAAAACCCAGCGACAGCGCAGTGAACACCGAAGAACTAAAAAGGGAACTGGCCTGCGTGGGATCTGCATGGGATGCTTCCCGGCTTTACTCAAACAGCCGCATGAGGAGAGAACACGGAAGAAATCTAGGGCGATTCCACACCCAGTGGCCCTTTCCAAGAAGACCAGACATGGCCTCTTCCAGGAGGAAAGCAATCCTGAGCAGTCAACCTGCCGTCAGGTGTGTGCTGAGACGGATACCTCCCGGCTGCAACATTCAGAGCTAAGCATTGATCTCATTTCCTGGCGTGGGACCCAGCAGAGCTGTGGGCAGGTGGGCCTCCGTGAATGGAAAATATATAATTTCTTCCCTCCCATCATAAACACTTCATTCACAAGCCCACTCGAGATAGAGACTGAAGCTCACTGATAGCTTCCAAATAAATGAGTCTAGCCCTTCGTTATTATTACATCCTTCTTTCTTAATTCACTCTTTAGAGAACATTCCCATAAGACGGATATTTCCTCAGTCATGAACATCTAACCATTCAGCCAAAAAAATCAGCCACAGTATATGTATTTCTCCAAACCAATTTATTTTAACCATTTCTTCTTTCAGACTAAATGAACAACCAAGTGTACACCCAGAATTTCTGCCCACAGGGAAGAGTTGCCTTCCTTCCTGTGGGGCCTCCCGAGAGCGCGGCTACAGTCCTGAAAACATCACTGCCCACTCAGGGTGCTTCCTATAGTTTCCTTCCTCCGGCATTTGAGTGTATGGATATTCCTCAAGACACCTCTGGTGAAATCTGAGACGGGGAGATAACACCTCCATCCACAAGCATCCAGAAAACTCTCTCACATAGCCCGATTGTGCCTCTGAGCCTGGGCCCGTTTGGTTTGGATTGCAGGTCTGCACAGGGAACGGTGACACAGACTCAGACCACTCTCCCTCCCTGAAGAGCAGCCCAGGTTACAGCGTAACTGGGACAGGCCATAGTTTTCAGTTCCGTTTTTACTGAGACATTGAGCAGTAAGCCAAAATCTGTTCTCAAAAGGAGATCATGACATTGTTTTCGGAGACGACCTTTGCTTTGCTCCAGAATCCTAAATCCTGGGTCATCTATCACCTTTAGGGAGCCACAAAGGCTCCCAATAGCCTCCTTGTCGGCCAGTGACATTTGGACATTACTTGATATCCTGTGTCATACGATCTAAGTTGCAGAACAAATAACATGACAGCCAGCTATGTTACAAAGCTTTTTCTTGGCCTCTCTTCAAGTTACTAACCAAATAAATGGGTCAGAGTATCATTTACAAATGAGGTAAGTTCAGCTTTCGAATCCTAAAGAGAGGTAGATTGCTCCTTTATGCTTACTAGTTAAATAGATCACACATGGTAACTTCACCTTGAAAGGAGCCCCACACCTCACATGGCCCATTCCACTGACTAACTCAACATTTCACCATGCTGGCAAACCACTGACCTTATGTGAGCTTTAGTTCTCATTGCCTGGCAGTGTGTCTGTATAGTACTCACTACGTCCTGCTCATAGAGCCCACTCAGAATTTTATCATCAGTGCCATGGATAAGTGTTTTCCTTATACAAGAAAATTGATATCAAGCTCTCTATGATTATAATTCCAGTCTGAGGAACTGGTATGTCTGTGGAGTTTCTGACTGAAAATATAGTGCTTTTTGTGGTCTTTATGCAGGTAAGTTGCTGCAAACCAGGTAGCAAGGGATAGGTTGCTAAGTTCCCTGAAAAAATTATCCAATTGGAAACAACAATCTTCAACTGTGTCATTAAACAGTAATCACTTTCAGTGTTGAAAAACACTTGTCTTCTGTATGAGCCAAATTAGCCAGTCTAGGGTGGTCGGAACAGGAACCATAACTCCATGTCTCTGAAGTCCTCGTCAGTGCTGATAATATCATAACCCTCCAGGAGTGTAGTATTTCTTTTACGTCACACCCAGTCCATGAAGAACTGTTCTATCAGCATCACCCCTCACTCACAGGTTAGGGAACCAATTCCTAAATATGTCTTCTCAATTATGTATTTCCCTAGTGGTTAAATGATTCGCTGGGCTCACTGTGTAGAAACTTAAAACAAAATCTATTGATCCCTTGACCCCCAAACTCCCTTCTTTAACTGGATGGTCAAAGAGGCACCTTGGATTGCCAGGAATTAATATGATTTCAGAACAAGCATCCTGAAATCCCTCAATAGTAGGAAAAGCCTGATCGTCAGGTGCACACCCCATCCTGAAAATTTGGGCAGTGAATAACAAGATATGTATTTGGCAATGTAGTAAGATTTTTTCTCAGAAAGCCTATAACTTCCTTTTATTCAAGGAGTGTTGGTGTATAAAGTAGCTCAAATATGAGAAGGGATTAAAATATTTTAACTCTGTTCTCACAAATTAAGTTCACCAGACTTCTAGCTTTTCTCCTATACAGATAGAGTAAGATTTCAGTATCATCTACAGTGATCCTCATCATCCATAGTAGTTACGCTCTACAAATTTACCATGAACACTGAAGTAGCAAATGACGAACCTTTGTCCCCAGAAAGAATGTGAGATTCGTTTCTGCAAGTTGCTGATCACAATACCTTTGGCAGCTGTCAGTGTGTTTTATGTGTTTCTGCTTAAAGAAACCTTATTTAATAAATACTAACAAATATCTGTTCATTTTCTGGCATGAATTGGTTGCTAAAAGCATTATGCCTGGGCCCAGAGTAACTAACCTAATGTGTTTTCTCTCAGAAGCACATCACTAAGGAGTACTAGACAGCACTTTAGCACGATGATTACAGGCCATGTTAGCAGTGAAACCAATCATTAACAAAATGCAGGAAGTGTGTCACTAAACAGATTACGAGAAGAGCATTTGTTTGCAATGTGAAAGCTGAAAGTAGAAAGCAGAACATTGTCCTGTTTGACCTCATCTGGGAATGTGGGCATTGCGTGACTTAAATTTTACGCCACTCTTCACACCTCTACAGACATTAGGGATCTTAAAAAACACCGCTAGTATTGATTTGGGGGTTGCAAATAAATTTTACAAGCAGGCAAACTCTCAAATACAGAATCTGTGAATAAAAAGAATTGATTCTATTCTAGCTTAAGGAACATCAAAGCTAATTAGCCAATGCCAGGGCTCTGTGAGTCACACCGTGCGCTTGTGCTCTCTCATGATAACCATGTCCCCTCTGTTTTGGTCATTTATGCTTCTCCATTTATGCTCTTTCTGATTGCTAGTTAGAATGAGTCTCCACACCCAGCATTGGTGTATGTGGTTACCAGAGATTGAAACCAGGCCCTTGTAGTTGCAAGGCAGGCGCCGGAACCACTGACAAAATCCCTAGCACCATAATGAAGATTTTCCCAGCCACCATGGAACCTCATCATTGTCACTGCTCTGTAGAATCAAAATTTGATGACAGCAGTTCAGTCTCTAATCTCTGATCTACAGAGAAAACGTACCACTGAACTCTTCAAGAATCTGTTTATCAGGGCCACATGCAGGAGGTTGGCCTCTGGCCCCTCTCAGGTAGTAGATGGGTCTCACATGTTAAATTTATCTTCTATTCCAATCTTCATAAGCCTCTGGGTTCCTTTCTCATCAATGTATGAAAGAGATTCTGGCATATTAGTGTTAGTGTAGGCTGCCTTAATGGCATGTTTCAATAAATTAAATAAATGAATGAATTAAATAAATTCAAGTAAAGTGTAGAGCATTTCTTGGTCCCACAAGCATCACCCTGAATTTGGAATTTTTGCTTTGGATATTATATTAGTAAATTCATTTTGATCCAATTTTATGTTCCTTCCAACTTAATTCTATACCTTATGGTTCTCTCTCAAACAGGCCAAAGATTTCTGCCACTATGAATTAGAAAGATCATGTTGTCTTTTGTGTTGTGTTGGGAGGTTTTTGGTTGTTCTGGCCTGTGTCGTACCTCCTCCAGGCCATATTTATAGACAAGGATTCAGTTTGATTATAGTTTTCCAAGCAAGGAAAGCTTGAAGGTAAGTTTTTTTTTTTTTTTTTTTTTTTTAGGTTTTTTGAGACTGGGTCTCGCTTTATAGTTCAGGCTGGTCCTGAGCTCAGCCTCAAACTCACATCACAGAAATTCTCCTGCCTCTGCCTCCCAAGTGCTGGGATTACAGGCAAGAGCCACCACACGCGGCACTGTGGTATGTGGTACTGATTGCTGCTGGGTGTGAGTCTCCACACCCAGTATGGTGTGTGTTTACCGAGGATTGATCCTGGGTCCTTGCGCTTGCAAGACAGGCCCTGGAACCACTGAGCTAAATCCCCAGCCCTAGAGGTAAGTCTTGAGAAGGATCAGCATTCCCTGACAGCTCACCCAACACAGAAGGAGCCTTTCCCCACTTCTTCAGAGAACCTGACTGCCTGAGGCAGGGTGGAGGGGCTGCCTCACTGGTTTGGAAGAATTTGTGTGGTTTGAGCCCGCAGCACCATCAGAATCTTTCCAAAGTGATAATTTATTAGCTCATTTTTCCACTGCACAACACACATTATTCCTCTCAGTTGCTGGAAACAAAATCATTAATGTCATATATAAGGTGCATTATAAAGCTACAGCAAATGTTTACCCTTAAAAATCTTCATTATAGTAAAAGACATTGATGATAATTATACTCAAATATTCCCTACTGCTTCAAACACACATACACCATCATTCTTGTCATTTTTCTGAAGCTCTGGAGGTTCTGGAAGTCCTCTTTCAAGAGTATCTTTACTTGCACTGTCATTCTGTCTGAGTGTCCTAAATCAATTCACAACGTTTACTTTTCATTCATTTTGACTTTGGAGAAGACCCAGAAGTCGAACTGTGCCACATTTAGTGAGTAAGGTTGAAGAAGCACACTATAATATTTTTATGAGCTGCCTTTCCATTCCCAGCAGCAGATTCATTGTACTTTTAATCACATCTCATAAACATACTCATGAAAGTCAACTTGTAGAACTGTGTCAGGAAGGGGCAGCAATGACAGGACAAGTAAGTTCAAAGTAAAGGGGATGGCTTTGAGGGAGTTAACAGCCTTGTGCTTCTTACTGTAATAAATATTTCAATTTAAACATTCACCATATATTTCAATTATACCTGGTATACTTCATCATATCAAAGATATAATTCTAGAAATATCCAGAACTAACTCAGAATATTCATTCTTAAAATATTAATTTTTAAGGATGGTTTCTGGTACTGTATCAAGTACTGTGTCAAGATTTTTATTAGGGAAGGAGGACCAACTGGATAAATACATAGATATGGACATAGGTATAGATGTAGATATAAATATTGAGTAATTTATTATAGGGATTTAACTTAGTGAAATTTGAGAAGAGGGCCGGGGAGTTAGCTCAGTGGTTATGGCACCTGTCTTGCAAGCACAAGGGCCCGGGTTCAATCCCCGGTAATCACATACCATACTGGCGGTGGAGACTCATGTTCAGCAGCAATCAGCACCACATACCACAGTGCCAGGCATGGTGGCTCATGCCTGTAATCCCAGCACTAGGGAGGCAGAGGCAGGAGGATTGCTGTGATGTGAGTTGGAGGCTGAGCTCAGGGCCAGCCTGAACCACAAAGCGAGACCCTGTCTCAAAAAACCTAAAAAAAAAAAAAAAGAAAAAGAAAAAAGAAAGACATTTGATAAGAATGCCAGCTACTGTCTTGCACCTGGTTCTGGATTATGAGGTCTCAAAATTAAGCAGTTGCTAAGGAAGGATGAACAGAGGATGATAGAGAGAAAGAAGAAGCTAAAGCTCAAAAGTAGCAGCTGGATCCCCCAAGGATGAGCTGAAATCTTTGTCAGTCCTTTCTTCCTGTGGCACCCTGGCAAAACATAGTCCAGAATCAGCCTAGCCTTTCTTCTGGGAGCTAAGCTGATACCCTTGGCTCAGGAGTCAGAAACTAAAGAAAAAACTGGCAGGAAGTGAACCGCAGCTGGACCCCCTGCCTGATTTCTGGCAGCAGGAAGAGAGAAGTCGGTAAAATCCACAAACTCCAAGGTTCACCTCTGCCTCTGCTAGTGACCTCCACCTCTGACTCCCACAGAAGAATCTCCCTTGATTTCACCATAACCACTAATGTACCAGAAAGGACACAAGTTCACACAGTACAGAGCTACTGTGGCATTTCACTCTGAACTAAGTGACAGTGAGAGCAAAGTGAAATCGCTAATGCTGATGCCTGGGGAGACAACAGAAAATAGATGGGTTGATTTAATCACAGACATGACAGGCAGGAGAAGAGGGTACTTAAGGAAAGGAGAGATTACAAAAGAACAAGGGAAGAGTCAGAGATATTTCTAGCACTAAACTTGAAAAGGGGAGTTAAGAAATTGCAGACAGGATCCCAAGATATTTTTACCAGTTTGTGCTCTTTTCAGACTGGATTTTTGTAGGTAAAAAGCTAAAACTATTTGTTTTTTTCTAGGCTTGATAGATTCTCATAGCCAATTTACAATGAGGGCATAAACTACTCCTCTCATGTAGAAAGTGTCTTATCTTCTGAAGAATGTTTTCAGCCAGAACATGAGGTTGATGTGCCATCTTTGACACTATCCCTGAAACCTGGTGCTCATACTAGTGATCTCACTAGCAGAAGTCTTCCTGCAGTCGTGAGGAAATTAAATTAAAGTGTCTGGGCCTGAGTGCTGGGCCTGAGTCCTGGGATAACACTGTTCTAGTCATCATAAGACTTGGAGTAGAACTGAGTTGGAAGTTGGAAGAGGTGAGCAGATGTGGACTGTGCAAGAGGCACTATTTCCGAACAGAGAGATTTGGCACATTTTCCACATGTCTTTAGCAGTTGGGTAGCAAGACTATCTGTATGATCAGCACGAAAACTGAAGACACCAAGGATTAAATGTTATTCTCCACAAAGTCACAGAAGCAAAAGTAATTTAAGTGCATTGCATAGAAACTGAAATGTCCATCAGTCCAACTTTGTAGAGTATAACTCTTGTTTAAGGTCTGGAAATATTGCAATTAAGGAAGAAATAACAGTTGACATTCTAAGAAAAAAAAGAAACAAATGAGAAAATATGTAATATGTTTTGTAAGATTGTTTCCATTAACCCTCATATTTGATAATAGACATGTCATTTTTCCATCATGTGTACCAATATAGCCTTATGCCTAGATGTAGAAAGAACCACAATAATTTTATGAAATACTTTCTGGGCCACTTAAGAAGTGAGTTATAGATCTCATGATAACCTTACACTCCTAGTAAACTTTCAGGCAACTGTGCCAACTCTTTAGCTACCCTGCCTTGATCAATGGCTACATAATAGGCTTCATAGGCATCAAAGTGATTTGCAAAGGAAAGACACTGTTTGGGAAAGAGGGTCAATATCCTTCTTCAAACTCATCAAAGTGATTTAAAAGAGCAGTTCAAGTCCACATTGTCCTTCCTGTTCGTCAGTCTGGAGCACCTTGTGAAACAGCAAGTCACAGAGAAGTAGCACTTAACAATCTGCTTCGTGTACACCTTTCTTCCTGCCAAACTGCACCTATAAAGCTAAAGCAGAGCCTCTTTGGATTCTCAACAGACATGAACTGAGTATTTTATGGCTTGTGCAATAGTTGCAGTGTGATGCTCTTTTTAATTAGCATATATATGGATGTCTTGCTTTCCCCCATGTTGTTATTGTTGCCATAATTCAATGGAAGTATCCTAAACATTTACATTGTGGGGCATTTTTATGATTTATACCAGGAGAATGGCACACAGAGCATTACACATCTGCTTCCAAAATCATGATTTTATTTCATACTCTCATACCCCTTTTAAGAACAAAAATATTGTAGTTTTTGGAGAATGCCTTTATAGTTTTTTATCATGCCTGCTTCCCTGTGAATTTCACTCTCTTCTGTATTCCATCCCCATAATGACCCTGAAATCAATTCTGCTAAATGGTTGCAATCTTTTCCTGAAGTCCCTCATAATAATAATGAATTGTCCTCTTAATCCACTCCAGTGGATTTTTATTGTTTAGAAAAATAAGCAGTATTTCCTTGTTTGTTCACTAACTAGACTTATGCTTGGCCTTTTCAAAATGACTCATGAACAGCAAAAAGTACAAGTCTCTCACAGAGAAACTAAACACATATTTAAAGGAAAAGCATGTATAATTTTTTTCAGAATGTGATATTCTCTTAAACCACTTATGTGTATAAGGATCAAAAGAACAAGTTTCAAACAAACGTACCCTGAGGTTTTCAAGTTGTTTTCCTCTGCACTATGATACTGACCTGGGACACCAGAATGGTAGCGATCAGTTTAGATTTCAAAACTGCAGATGCTGATATGTCTTCATTTGCATAGCTCTGTTATATTCACTTGGGTGCACTTAAATTTAACCTATCCAGATCTATGCTCTTATTTATTTTATTCTGCCTTAAAAGCAAATAGCAATTGTAGAGAAATTATGAAGATATCTTTTGAAGTATAATTTGTGTTTGTGACATCAACATTAATAATTTTAAGGAGGAGTTTGGAGGAGACATTGTGTCACCCTGTAAGGTGAGGTCTGAGTGATTAATAAATATGCCGAAAGTAGAAAGTAGGGTTCCGCTCTAGCCTGGACCCCTCTGACTGCTAGGCAGTGGTGGAATCTCTATGGGCAATATTATGAGCCTTCACTTATATTTTTGCTAGCTAATTCCTAGGGACTCTTGCAGAAACATCACAGAAGGAAGAAAAACTAATTAGTGTTATAATTTGTAGGAAGTTCTGTCTGTTTGCATGTTTGTAGTACTGAGATTTGAACCCTAGGCCTTATTCATGCTAGGCAAGCATTCTACACTAAGTGACATTCAGTCTTAGTATTGTTTTAATATCAAGAAACTGAGAAAGCCAGCCCTTCTTTAAAGTAGGGATTGGATTAAAATGTTTTCACGAGGAGCACAAAGAACTCAAGATACAGTTAAGCAAAAGCAGCAGAGAATCTAGAGTTTGAATGTCTGACTAACCCTTGCTTTGGCCGGAAATGAGAAAAGAATGACAAAGACCACACAAGAAAAGAAGAGTGACATCAGGGCTGCTGCTGCAGAGCAGCACTGCAAGGGTAAGATCCAAGTGACTGTCACAGTAACACAAGCAGCAAACAGAGAGTAGATGCTCAGGGATTCAGATGTAGACCACCATTTATAGATAAGTGAAATTTAAGAGCTGAAAAAGAAAATGGACAAAACAATCAAGACTGCAGAGAGGAATAATAATTACTAATATCCTGAAAATTCTTCAAAGTGGTCAAAAACTGTACAAAATATTTTACACATATTTTACACATGTCACCTTCTCTAATACTCAGTCTCAGGAGGGACAATTAATATCCTCTCTTTATAGAAGAGAAGATTGAGAAATAATACACAAAAGGTACTTACCTGACTTTACTCAGCAAAAAAACAGAAAGAAAGAATGAAAAAAAGAAATAATATGCAGAGTTTGTACGGGAGTATTTTCATGGCCCTTCTGCTCTCATTCACTTCAGAATCCCACCAATGAAGAAAGCTACTTGGGTGTGAACAGCCAGGTGTTCAACAGCTTTCCTTTCTGAGGTCAATGCGGGTCACTCAAACGTGTCTCCTGGGTTGTAGTTCTCCAGTCACCTATGAACACAAGAGCACAGCTCTACACCTCGCTCCCAACCCTAACTCGGTGAGACATATGAATTGCATGTACTCTGCTTCTGTCACAAAACTGTATTCTGAGTTCTCTATTCCTCATAAAAATGTGTTAGTACAAAAAGAAGAGGCATAGTCTTATTCAAGATAATATACCCATAATATTTTTTAAAATTATGTTTCTCCAATATTAGAGGAGAAACGAATTGTCATGCAAGTAGAAGTACTCAAAATGTTTTGGCCTTTCACGTATCTCCAATAAAGTCCAACTGAATGAACTCTCGTGTGGAAGAAAAGAACAATTCCCCAAGCAAGCTGACAGTTCTGTGACTATTCAAATGGCCCCCAGAGTTCCTTGACATGAAACATAAAACCCATCCACAAAGAGCTAAGAGATGTCCGTGTCTTCCGTACCTACATGTTCCACAGAGCTCTAGCCCCTCAGACTCCCTAGTCACTGGCCAAAATGAGCGGTCAGATGTCTGCTGAACATGAAGGTTGTTTTACCAGCAGACAAGTTAGCTGACCTGAAATGGAAATAGCTTTCCAGTCTACTTTCTCATTTTTCTTTACACTGCTTGCTTTGGAAGACGCAGAATAAATTAAAGGTCACCCAGTGACTCCTGTCTAAATGCTGTGTGGTTAATCTTGAGCATCTACTTCCTAAGAGATTCAACCAGTTATGCTCCAGGCTCCAAGATTGTTAAAATGTACTGAAGTCTGGAATCTATTGAAGTGTTTTAAAATTCAGCCAGTATACCCCTTTGGAAAGTGCTCCACAGCTCCTTCCCCAGTGTGCTGGCTCTCCTGGGAGACACAAAGAAGCCGTTCCACACTTCAGAGGAGAGAACTAGCTGCCAGACTCGAAATTGCTGCTGGGATTACAAGAAATTCCCATATCACACACAGCAGAAACAAACAGCTAGTTTCCTGTGTTAAAATAGCAAGATGAGATTGAAGAGACTAAAACTTGTACTCTGTGGGGTTTTTTTGCAGCAACTGTTAGGTAACACTGGTAACACTTGAAATTGAGGGGATTTTGCTGTAATAGTTGCTGTAGAGAAAGATAAAGACTTGGAAGTAGGACAATGAAAAAGAAATGGTGGATAATTTTAGAAAGTTTTCTAAACAGATATAATTACCAAGTCATTCTTTATTACAGTGTGTATTAAGAATTGCCCTGTGGCTTTAGTTCTGCAATATTTTTGTTGAAAATAGACAGCAAAATGCATAAATAAGGCCACTTCTGTTTTGCTCATCTTCACATCCTCACAGGTAACAATGAAGTTGTGCTTTTGAGACACATTTAATGGAATCTTCCAAACTCATAAAAATTTAAGCCATCATCTTAAATACAGGAAGACTTGAGTTTAGGTAGTGTACTAAATCAGACAGTGGCCAGATGGCTATTTTAAAATTTACAACTCATATATTCTTGTCATTCCAGGGAGTCTAATCAGTCTTTGAGTGATATTATGCATAAGCCCTTGAAAACAATCTTTCCTCAGCCTCTGCATTCAGCTGTACCATCCCAAGCAGATGAGAATTACTCTTTTTCCACAGAACTCCAGGGAGGCAGAAGACAAGGTCCTCCTCAGACAACCACACCCTGATAATATTAACTAGTATTCAACTTGTTTGAATTACTAACTGTTTGCCAATACATAAAAAATGAGGGCATTTAATGTTGTTGTTGTTGTTGTTGTTGTTGTTGTTTTCTGGTACCAGGAATCAAACTCAGGACTTTCTGTTTGTGAGGCAGATACAGTTACACTGAGCTAAATCCCCAGCTGGAGAATATAGTCTTCTCTGTGTTTACAAAGCAGCAGACTTTGAAATTACCACTGAAAATCAGAAATCTGATGGCTATGTTAACAATTCATTCAAAATTTTAAAAGACCTGGGCATGGTGGTTCATGTCTATAATCCTAACATTCCAAGAGGCTGATGCAAAGGTTTGCAACTTCAAGTCCAGCCTAGGCCACTTAGCAAATTAATAAGACCCTGTCTAAAAATAAAATGGGAAGGAGAGGTAACTCAGAATAAAGACTCTGGATTCAAAGTCTAGCACCTAAAAAATTTTTCTTTTTCAGGTAAGCAAGGGAAGTCCAAGACTCCCTCTACAGATTGTTTGAAGGTTGCTATTACAATTCTTGAAAACCAGGCATAGTGTAAAAAAATTAAAGTCCAGTTAAGGTTCATTAATTATAATGCAATGCCTCAGCCAGAGAACAGCTTGGCCTTAAATCAATACTCAATTAAATACTTCCTGCAGTTCTAGTCATTAATTGCTCTGCAACTTAGAAAATAACATCCTAACTGCTTGTAGAAAGGTAATCAAAACTGGTATGTGAACTTAGATTTGGTTCTTTTTGATTATCTTTCCTAGAAAAGAAAAATTAACTTCTTCAGTGACTGTTAGTCCATATATTTTCAACTCACTCAAAACTGTTGAAAATTGAATACATTGAAAAGTAATCAATTTCTGATTACAGAATAATATTTAGTTTGTCTTAAATTAAAGGACAAACAATATAAAAATAGCATTCTCAATCTCCCCCAAAGTATCCTCATGGAGAAGTAGGATCCCTTCTATGGCAAACTTCAGCTAGAGACGTTTAGAACTCTTGCTGCCTTTGTGACACAGAGAGGTCATGTTTAGAAGACAGTGTCTTCTAGTAGCTCTTGGCAAAAGCAAAACACAAACATTTAACGGTAGAAAAGAAGTGCTATCTTGTTCCACAGCGAGGAATCGCTTCTCAGCTCCATTGTAAGCACAGGGTGACTCATCCCGCCAAAGGTGATCACAGGGAAGGTGATCACAGGGGACCCTCCCATCCCCGCTCCGGCACCGGAATGCTGACGGTGCAGCTGAAGATGTAGGATGAAGGACGCTCATGCCAGAGAGAGTCGCAGTGCCCAAGGAGCACACGGAGACTGACACTATGTCTAAACAAGGAGAGGAGAATACGGTCAGGAAAAACAAGGCAAATATGAATGAATACCATGAAGGCAAGGAACATCAAATCACTGCAGATGTAGAGATGAGGCATTTAGAAAATCAGTTTCTGGCTCTGTGTCAGCCTTAGATGGCCAGGAGCAAGAATTGGTGAGAAGAGGAACTGGAGGACAGAAAGAAAACAGACAGAAAAGAAATCCCTGGGGGAGACCCCTTTGCTTTCCTTCATACTTCAGAATGGGCAGCTGTGAGCTCTACACTGTATAGTGCTTGCAATTATTTTACTTCTAACAGGTGTGAAATTAGCCTTTATCATTCTGCAGAACTGTAACTTTCTGAATTTACTTTCAATACATTCCAACTTTGTCTCTGAGCCCTCTGTTATTATTATTTTTTTTTTTTACATTTTATGTATTTGCTTGGTTCTTTGCTTGTTTAGGATGCCAGGGATTGAATTCCAGGTTTCATACATGCTTAGCCCAAAGTCTGCCCCTGAGCTATCAGACAGCCTGCTATGAGCCTCTTTTATAAATGTAATGCAGGTTCCTCCAGATAAGTGAGTTGCATGTGTGAAAAATCTCTTTGGGAGGTAGTTGACAGACATACACAGTTCAGGCCCTTCCTTTCTCCAACTCTGTAGCAATGAATATAAAGCTCAGATCCTTCCTTTGCTGCAGTCCAGAGCCGTGACACACCTGTTCTCCTCTTCTGTACTCACCTCATGCCTTGCTCCTCCAGGTAACACTTTTGAGAAAAAGCATCTACGAGGAGAGCATCACAGCAGTGGGGCTGTGGGATGTGTCATCGAGGTCTCTCCTCGTGTTCTCATCTACTCTGTCACTCTTCCCATACATCTCTCTGTCCACTTCTGTGCTTTCTCTACCCGAGACTGATGCAAGTGACTCCCCGTTGCCTTCACAGGATGCCCGAGGCCCTTCGCATTTGCTCCATATCTCAGCCTGAGACCATCTCTGCTCTACCAACCTGCTGTTCAGTCCCACAAATTTCATTCAACTGAGAAATAATTTCTTAATTTTCTTTACATTAAGTCTTTAAGAATCAAAGGGTTGGAGAAAACAACAACAACAAAGATATCTGTAAAACCCACTACCTATGCCCTCATTCAGGCTGAACATGCAAAGTCTCCATATAACGCCCCCTGGGAATCACATTTGGAAAGAATGACAAGGAAGCTTCATCTCCAGAAGAGAACAGGAAACAGGCTTCTTCTCCCTTAAACACCAAGTGAAGCCGGAGGCTGCTGAGCAAGGCTGGAAGCCACTGCTCTCCCTTGCACTGCTTTCCCCAGTGGAGTCTGGTTTTTATCTGATCCCTGTGCAGCAGCAAGTTGCCCAGAAGTCACCTCCCTGCTTTGGTTCACAGGAAAAGCTTTCTGTTCAGTCGTCCATGCTTTTGTTCCTGATATTTAAAGGAGAGATTCTGCAACTCAGAAAAAAAAAAAAAAATTCATGTATTTGTGCTTTGTAAATGAAAAACCCAGATTTCAGTACAGTAATCAATGTAATGGATTTCAAGATCTTTTTTTTTTTTTCTTTACTGTTTGTTCTTTTTGCCTTCTGGCTACAGCAATCTGAACATAAGGCCCTGCTTAGAAGAAATCTGACCATCACAGATATCTCGCTAAGTGCTCGCATGTGTTAACATTTATCAAAAGGGGATGCTAAGGGGAGATAAAGGAATTCACCCAAGATCACGCAGTGGGGCAGCCAGGTAGGCTGTATGGAAAGCCCACATTCTTCACCTGTTGAGCTATATGTGACCTGTGTTGACTGTCACACCCAAGGAATAACAAAAATCATATTTCAAAAATTTATCTATTTATCTGTCAACACATATCCTGGTTCCTAATTTAATATAGTTAAATATACAGGTCTAATTCTGCTCAAAGTTTCTGTCATTCTCAACAAATCTTTTTACTGGTACATGACAAAATACTGGCACAAATTCTCAAAGGCTATCATGATCATAGGTATATATAAAATATACCAATAAAATCATTTTTCTACAAAGCAAATCTTTTAACAATCCTTGGGAAGTCCTGTATTAAAGATTTTTTGACATTATTACCTACTACTTGTAGATGTGGGGTACTTTCCCAGATACCCGAGAATGTGAGAATACATAATACTAAATGAGAATTGAGTTGTGTCATATACTGGTACAAATTCTCAAAGTTGAGTGCAACCATGACTATATATATATATATATATATATATATATATATATATATATAATGTACCAATAAAGATTTCAATTTAAAAAAATAAATTAAATAAAATGTGGGGAAAAAAAAAGACTAGGGAAGCATATCTTCTTAAGTAAGTTGTTTTCACTTAGTGAATTTCTGTCCTGATATATCACATGTTTCACTGGAGCTAATCTTCATAAAAGCTAAACTTTCTCAATACCTAAAATTGTGCTTCCATTCTTCATGTGTGTGAGTTCTCTCTGCAATTATATGAATAATTCAAAAGTATGCCTAATGGATCGCATCACAAAACCTTGCAACTCAATGAAGAGAAAAACTATCATAGTTCAAATATAATCAGGAAATATGACACCTGCTAATGGGTCCATTGTGACAAGTCATAAAAAAATTAAAATGCTTAATATGGAATTTAGTGAACTGTATTAGGAAATACTTGCTAGTCTAAAAGTATACACATATTTTTTATGTGTACCAAAAGAGTATTTTTAGGGGAAAGGAAGATGTATTTACCTCTGATATGATTTATACCTTGACTTGCCATCACATTATTATTTATCTCCCATGAGTTAAAGCTGAAGACTAACAATATTTTAATGTAACAAAGTATAAAACCTACAACTTATTTCTCTTTTGATTTAATATTCTTATTTTGATTTGAGATATATTTCATTGTACAGTTTTATATACTTTTTACCTATACTAAATCAATGAAAATGTATTCTATATATCTACTATTAAAAATAAATACTGCTAAATAAAATTAAAGTATGATTGAGTAATTCTAGAAAAAATAAACATAAAAGGAATAGTGGTTTCACATCTGCAGTATGGTTCTTCCAGCATACATTCGTCATAGTCCAATCAAGAAAAATAGAAGTTTGAATGGATATTTCAATTGGAGGAAATTTAACATAGGGAATAAATCACAAAAAAGTCAAAGGGCTGGAGTGGCCAGAGGAAAAAGAGGAAAGTTTCTCAGTGATAGGTGTCTGCAGTCAGCCACAGGCACTGCAGGCTGCAGGAGCAAAGAGAAAAGGTGCGACTGTACCGCGGCCCTGGCCCCATCCCGCTGAGCTCCTGGTGCCTGCTGTGTCTGGCCCCAGCTCAGAAACTTTCTCACAGAAATGCGT
This sequence comes from Petromus typicus, assembly GCA_004026965.1. Taxonomy (NCBI): domain Eukaryota; kingdom Metazoa; phylum Chordata; class Mammalia; order Rodentia; family Petromuridae; genus Petromus; species Petromus typicus. The sequence continues at coordinate 28,678 of PVIR01018026.1, forward strand.
GGGGTGACTTCTTGTCCTAGTGCAGGAACACTGGGGCTCACGTTACCTGCAGACGGCACAGGCAGCTAGTACAAAGAGCCTTGAGCTGCTGAAACACCGACTTCTGCCCCTTTCCTGTACTGGAATCCTGCTCCGCAGTGGGAACCCAAGGGTTTATGCAACTGCACTGCAGGCCCTGCCAGAAGCACCCACCTGCACACACAAAAGGTGACAGGGAATTTTCCTTTTTCCTTCCAAGCACCTACCACTGCCTCCCATTGTGAGAATCCAGCAGGAGCCAGCTGGGAAAAACATTTCTAGCCAAAACAATCTTCAGCTGTCCAGTCCACTGTGATATAAAGGAGGGCACGGAGCATACAGAGCACAGCCAAGAGCAAAGGTCCAAGGCCGAGGCCCTCCTTCCAAGTCATGGCCGACTTTGACTCCCTTGCCTGCTCTCCATCTTTGGTAATCTCCAGAAATTCCTTACATTGTTTTCTGTCCATATTGCTTTTCTGCTCACGTTGAAAGAAGAAAATATATCTCTATTCTTTTAGTAAAATTGTAACAGATGTTCTTACAGAAATTATTTTTTCTACATTTCTCCTTGTCTGTCTGGTTTATTTCACTTCATGAAGACTTATCCATGTTGTAGCCCACATCAAAACTTCATTTCCTTTTATGGCTGATTATATCTGATTCCGTGCATTTGTCTCGTTTTGTTTATTCACTTCTCCCCAAAGGCCACTTGAACCACTTATACTTTTTTGGCTCAAAGCTCCAGTGGCACAGTTAGCCAGAACATGTCACTTACATACACTCTGACTATTATAAAATATGCTGTAATAAACCTTGGTGTACAGGATGGTGGGAAGTTGTAATACATTGCAGTCATGATGTATGGCTTCAGAAATACCAATGATGGTGAGTGTCTTTTCAATTTTCTCCTTTTTTTTTTCTTTTTGACATTGTATATGTTCTTTGGAAAAATGTCTTTTCAACTACTTTTCCCATTTTTAAATTGAACTATTTATGTTTTTGTAGTTCAGTTCTTTATACATTCTAAAATTTAAACATCTGGTTCCAAGTATTTTCTGACATTCTGCAAGTTGTCTTTCGTCTTTCTCAGCAACATCAATTGGTGTAAATATTACTTTACAATAAAGTCCAGTTCATCTTTTATTGTTACTGTTGTTGTTGCTTGCATGTTTAGCGTCAAATGTAGTCCACTGAAAAATCCATTGTTTTTTAAATTCACCTTTATGTTTTGATCTAAAAGTTTTATGGTTTTCAATTTTACATTTTGGTCATCCGTGTTTTAATGTATAAATGTATTATAAGGTAGAGGTCTCGCTTCATTATTTTGTGTGTGGAAATTCAGTTGTCCCATAAACACTTGTTGAAGAAACTTTTCTCTTCCTTCATTGAATAGTTTAGGCTCCCAATTTTTGGTTAGGAGTTAAAACCCATATGGTTTAGGCCAGGGGTGTAGCTCAGTGGCACCATGCCTACATCGGAGGGCCAAGTTCCTGAGTTCGATCCCTGGTACAAAAAATCAATTAATTAATTAATTAATTAATTAATTTAAAAAGAGAAAGAAACACATATGGTTTACTTCTGGATTCTCAAATTAATTCTGTTACTATGTATGTCTTCCATTATTCCAGAATCTCACTATTTTAATTATTGTAGCTTTGTGGTAAGGTTTGAAATTAGTAGTTGCAAATCCTCCAACTTTGTTCATTTTCTCCAAAATGTTTGGCTAATTAGGAGCCTTGTAGATGCATATAAATTTGAAGACTGTTTTTCCCATTGCTGGAAAGAAATCCCATTTTATTTTTTAAATATCATGTTGGATCTGTATGTTACTTTTGGGTAGTACTGGTATCTTAATGATATTAAGTCTCTCCAATTCATGTACATTAAGTTTCATTGCAGCCCAGTTTTATAGGTTTCATTATGGAAGTCTTTCACTTTTCTGGTTGAATTTATACTAGAGTGACAGACAGTTAATTAGCAGGACATTCTCTTTGAAGATCTCTTTAGAAAGGGTTCTCCTTTGACATTAGCTCCTACTAATAAAACTTACTCAAAATACCACTCTATTGTTTTATCTATCCTTGATTACAAATTGTTTAGCAGTCTGACCGGATTATTTTAGAGTCAGACTTCGAGGTTTTGTCCTAAATCTAAAGGATCTCTTCTCAAGCGTCTCACTTCTGGTTCTGTCTGTTGAACTTCCGGAACTCTCTTTGGAACATCACTGTTAATTAAGAGAAGCTGCTGTTTTTAGGACATCCCTGAGCTCGAAGTTCCCCACAATTTATCTGAAATCAAATCCGGGGAGAGTTTGAGGGTTCTACTCCTGCCTCTGCCTCTTGTCCTCAAACAGATGCTGAGGACAGCTCTAGGCCCTGAGCTTCTAATCTAAATATTAGTCTCTGTCTTCTCAGTTTACCTCTCCATGGTGAAACCCCTCTCCAGGGGGATCTAGGTAATATTGGCTGGAGTATTCCCAACTTTCCCTCCATGGGTAGAGCCCTCTCCTAGGGATAAGGCCATGACAGAGAGAGTAGTCTTCGACCTCTCAGCCCTAATTGCCAGCCATTTAAATGGTGGCTTTCTGCAGTAAGGCTTCCAGGGAAGAGTCCTGTCTTCCTAGCTACATTAATCCTGAGAGAAGATTATGTCAAACCGAGCTAAATATAGCGAGTGAGAGAAAGGAAATGGGTTGTGGCTCAGATGCTAATGATTCTTACCTTGCATTTTATTCAGTAAGTGTTTGTTTCTTTGTTTCAAGCCCTTCAGGCTATTTCCAGAAATGCTAATGGGTTGCTCATTCCGTTTATTTTGTTGGTAACAGTTTCCACCAGCTTAGCCTGTCTCACTACGGAGCAGGTCCATGGAGAAAAAATGAAAATCAAACTCTCCTCAGGTTCAGTTAAAGGTCAGATAATGCACGGATTACCCAAAACTCAGGTCCTTATGTCAGTGACTTACTTTTTGCATTCCATTAATTTACTGTCATCTCTGTTATTTAGGCTATAATGATCAAGGGTATTGGTTTTCCTTGCTGCTCATCACATGACAAGAAGGAAAGACTCTACAGATATGCTTTCCCATGAGCTCGATCTATGTAGCTCTGTGTACATGTAATCATCTCCCATCATATTTCTAACACCCGGCCATTGCCCTGCTAGGTATATACACACAAGAATTAAAAGACTCATATCACAGTGACATATGTGCACCCATGTTTATAGCAGCCCAATTTGTGATTGCTACATCTTAGAAACAACCCAAATGTCCATCAACTGGAAACTGGATAAAAAACCTGTGGTTCTTCTACAGAATGGAGTATTACTCTGCCATAAAAAATGATAAGTTTGAATCATTTATGCTTAAATGGACATACCTTGAGGATATCCTCATAAGTGAAATAAATAGGTCACAGATAGGTACATATCGCATCTTTTCTCTGATATGAGAAAATAAAAATGTAAATGAGTCCTAGAATTGTATGTTATATATTGTGAAATAGAAAATATTCAAAGTAAAATAGGGCGAAGGGGGAAAAATAATGAGATTATAACAAAAAAGTAAGGAAACAAATTTTATGTATATGGGGGGCAGTAGGGTGGGTAGGGCTATGGGAAAAAATGAAAATTAAGTTGTATCTTATATTGGTACAAATCCCCATTATGGAGTACAATCATGATGCATATATGTAATGTACTAATAAAGATTTAAATTAAAAAATTTTTCCCATCATATTTCTAACAGAGTGGCAGAACACACTGCTACCAGAAATGAAAGGAAAACATTATGGTGCTATAAATAACAGATTAAAAGGTGCATTTATGCTAATGAGCAGCTATGTGATGGATGTTGGGTTTATGATGAGAATGACAAGACTGTAAAAGTATCAGTTCACTAAGCATGGTAGTACACACCTGTAATCCCAGTACTTCGGAGGCTAAGGCAAGAGGATTGCTATGAGTTCAAGGTCAGACTGGATACATAGTGAGTTCAAAACCAACTTGAGCTACAAGCAAGACTGTGTCTCAAAAATAAATAAACAAACCAAAAATAAATAAAGTATCAATTTGGATCTCTTAATCCAGGTAATCATTTTCATTAATTAAATTAATCTAGAAAAATCTTGAGACATACCAGAATCATGTAATGCTAGAGTTGCAAGTAATCTTTCTGGGATACAGTACAGCTATTTTATTTATAGGCACAAATACAAGGTTCACTTTTGGTATCAGAGATGACACCAGATTCATATCTTCAAAGGTCACCCCAATTTCCTCTATTATTCTGCTTTTCTTACCTGTTGCACTCAGTTTAATGGCATGTTAATATCATGGGAATGAAAAATTAATTTTTATGCAAGAATCCATCTGGGATAACCTTGCTCTTGTAATTTATATTTGACATGGAATCTGAAAAAAACACATTTTTATCTGTGACTTCGAGTTTGATATCTCCCCAATTTATTCACTGCTATTTTCCAAATCATTATAATTCGAATGCTGTATGTTATATACTTTTCTCAAATAGAATTTTATTTTGTAGTTTTACCCTTTTAGTTCATTGGTATTATTACTTTATCATGACTGGTATCTTCAATAAGGATGCATAAAGTGCCTCCAAATTTGTTAGCAAGATTCAGCTATCCTTTTCCAACTAAAGGTTATTGAATAAGGCACATAATAAGATTTTGTGTTATTATATTTTTCCCAGTTGGTGGCATAGTCCTCTATCATTACCTTTCAATTTATTTCAATTCAGTCTCATCTAAACAAAAGTATTACCAAGTAATATAATACAGATAAAATTTTAGATAGGAATAAACTTTGTTGCATCTTGTACACATAAATAACATCTGCATATTAGCTCTATAATTTTCTATTTTTAAAGTAACACAGAATTGTCTAAAATGAGACCAGGGTTGTCTCCATTAAAATGTTTCAATTCATTATTGACTTAATCACTACACAAAGTATATACACATATGTGAAGACATCACACTGTACAACTTAAATATACAATTTTTGTTCATAAAATATATACCTCAGTAGCTTTGTGGGGAAAAGGTGCAATTCATCCCCCCCCAAGCATATCTCTTTCTTGCTTTACTTTTCTTAAGTGACACATCACTTTCTAATATAGTATTTATTATGATTTATGTCTAGATGTCGCCCCAAAGCCTCATATAGTCTTGGGGCTTTTGCAGAGGTGGCTGGATCTAGAGTGTGTGGTTCTGGTATTGATTCATGATCCAATTCTAGGCTCAAGAGCACTAG
>PVIR01018027.1:0-34036 GCA_004026965.1 Petromus typicus
GCCCGTCGGGCGGGAGGGCAGGGTTACTGAGCCATGAAAAGGAATGGACACCGGACGCCATCACAACACGGCAGAGGGACAGCCAGGCACAAGCGGCACTGTACGAATCGGTGACCAGAGATGTTCAGGACAGTCAGACCCACAGGGACGCAGGCTGGTGAGTTCTTAAAGGGGAGCGGACGGGGGTCGGCGTTGCCTTTTGAGGGAGCCTCTTTGTATGTAGCCCACGCTGGGCTCAGACTTGCAGCCGTCTTGCCACATGCCAGCCTCCCAGCAACGAGGATCGCCAGGAGGGAGGGGGGCAGGCCTGCATCTCCACTCTTGGCTCGACAGGGTTTTTCTGAGTTAATAAAAGTATTCTGCAGTTAAATAGTGGTGATTGTTGTGCAGCTTTTGAGCTTTTGTTTTTCCTTTTAATTTTTTGTGATCTGGGTTTGGAAGCCAGAGTCTCACCTGCTAAGCAGCACGCTGCTACGGCGGTCCTCCCAAGAAGGGGCCAGGGCCAGGTCCTTCCGACCCCCGGGAATACAGGCTGACTCAAGGAGCTTTGCACAGATCAAAAAGGAGGCTTTACAGGCTAGAGTTCGGCTCCGAAGTAAGCGGTGGCCCCATGTCACAGAAAGGAAAAATAAACCTGGAACTGGCAGCAGCCTTGAGTAGAGAGACACGGGGCACAGGTGCATCTGGTTTAGTGACAACAGCCACCCTGAAAAGACTGTCGGATGAACGGGACATGGAAAAGCAAAACCTTGGCCACAGCGCAAGGATCAGCCGTGGCGGGGAGACAGGTGGGCACGGAGGGCTTTTCCTGAGGCAGGTGTCACTGTGTAGTCCAGGCTGGCCCCCTGCCTGAACCTCCTGAGTGCTGGGGCTACAGCTGTGCGCCATCACGCTCTGCAGTGAAGATTTTTGGAGCAGTTAAATTTTGGAGTCACGTACTGAATACCTGACCCAAAACTTCAAGACCCTGTTCCTGCTGCCCTGGGCCATCCTCCCGTCCTGCCATCCCTACGTTCAGTCCGACTCACTTCTGCCCTGCTCTCTGGGCCTGGAGTGGCCTAGACACTCGCCTGGCGTGGAGGGACACAGGAGGCCACAAGGAAGGTCGCCCGGTGCCACTGTGTGCTCTCTGAAATCAGCAATGCTACCAAATCCAAAACTTGAGGGTTGTTTTTTGGGGGGATTAGTCTTGTGGGTTGAACCCAGGGCCTCATGCACGGTAAGCAAATACCCTCCCACTGAGTCTCACCCTCACCCTGCAAATCCAAAACTTTTTCAGTATTGGTGTGAAGCCACAAGTAGAAAAATATACACACTGCCTGGTGTGTCTCAGATCCAGGGTCTCGACTTCTGTAGCGCTCGCAGGACACAGGCGTCCGCTTTGGGGTTTGAGAGGAGCTGAGGATTTGAGCCCAGGCCCCCCCTCCCCCAGTGTGTGTGCCGGGCACTCACAGATGTGCAAGGCTGGAGTGAGCTGGGCCAGCCACGCTGTGCACACGCAGCTGTCAGCGCGGGGCAGCAGTGCAGGCGCCATGCCTCTCAGCTCCTCTCCCTCCAGACCTAAAACTGCTTGGGAACTTCAGCAGGACAGCCAGCAACACGAGCTCTGGGACGTGAAAGGTGCCCAGAGTGTGAAGGGCACCCTGTCATCCCAGCACCTGGGTAGAGGGGGTTCCAGCGAATTCAAGGCCAGCCTGGGCCATATGGTGAGACCTTGTCTCAAAAAACAACAAACAAGGCCCGGATATAGCTCTGTGGTGCTGTGGCTGCCTCGAAAGCACAAGGTCCGGAGTTTGATCCCTGGGACCACACTAAAAAAATTTTTAATAAAAATTTTAAAATAATAAAAAGATGCTGGGGACTCTGCGTCCCCAGGCGTGCAGTAGCGATCCGGTGAGCGATCGCAGAGGTCCCCAGTCTGGGAGAGACGTTAGTCAGCCAGGCGTGCTTCCCCTCCCATCCGGCCACCCAGGACGGGTGCAGAGCTGCAGGCCAGTTTTCAGCCACCCCTGGGCCAGCGGAGCCCCAGGGGTGCAACGCCGGCCTCGCTCGGCCGCAGGTGGACGGGGGAGGGGCAGTGGCTCAGCTTCATTGTTCTGTCTGTCCGGAGCCGCACCTCCGGAGTTTAGACATTCTCCTTGAAGATGGTCACCTCTGGTGCTGCAGAGCCATCATCGGAAGCTCTGCAGTGCCAAGGAGGTGACCAAAGGTCGGTAACAAAGATCTGCAGTCCCCTCTGTGGTTGCTGCCCTGGCCGATTTGAATTAACTCTGAGATGGCTTGTCCCTGAGGAAGTGGGCTAAATGACATATGTCCCCAGGGTATGCATGATAACAATTCAAACAGTTAAACAAGAACGCCATGTTGGTGAGACTGAGCCTCAACTTGTGAAATAAGTAACATGGCACGACTCCTGCTCTTTCCTGGTGGATTAGCGACTGTGTCAGAATATATGACGCAGCTGTGGTTGGATAAAGTCCTAAGGAAGTATTAACCCAGATAGGATATACATAGAGATCTTTACAGAACTGAAAATTGATTACCCCACATCGCTGTATTTGCTTGATTCTTTGAAATATCCTGTAATTCTTTTTTTTTTTTTTTAAGGTTTTTGGAGACAGGGTCTCGCTTTGTGGTTCAGGCTGGCCCTGAGCTCAGCCTCCAACTTACATCACAGCAATCCTCCTGCCTCTGCCTCCCGAGTGCTGGGATGACAGGCGTGAGCCACCACGCCCGGCACTGTGGTATGTGGTACTGGTTGCTGCTGGCGTGAGTCTCCACGCACAGTATGGTATGTGGTTACGGGGATCGAACCCGGGTCCTTGCGCTTGCAAGACAGGCGCCAGAACCACTGAGCTAACTCCCCGGCCCTCCTGTAATTATTCTTAACCTTTACACGTGGTTGATGAAGTCATTTAACAGACCTAGTTTTTAGGGTATCAAAAAGACCTGAAAAAAAAAGCGTTCACTCGGTGGTGACTGCTGAGCCCTCCCCAGGTCCCGCTGTCCTGTCTCCATTTTTCTCACATCCTAACCCCTCCAGCTCGAGGACCCCGCTGCTCCATACGGCTGGCTCTGGCAGTGTTCTAAGGGGATTAATTTCTAGTCTCCTATTAATGGTATCAGGAGGGCGGAAACTTGTCCCGAACTGTCACTCGTGTCTGGAATCCCAGCTACCTAGGAGGCAGAAGCCAAAGTTCAAGCTCAGCCTAGGAAACGTAGTGACTATGAGATTGTTCCTAAATAAAAACTTAGAAAGGCCCGAGGCTGCAGCTCAGTGGGCAGGCCGCGCAGGGTACCCGGACTCTGCACGCCGACCTTGCTCGCTCGGACAGGACCGGTCCCGCGTGAAGGTGGCACTGCCCACCGCACAAGGCTCCCGTGACCGAAGCTTCGACCCCGGCTTGCTGCCCCGGCCACCCTCCCGCCCGTGTCAGCAGGCGGGCCTCTGCCCGGCGCTCGGGCCTGGGGCGCACGGCGACACGCGAGGCCGCGAGGCAGGTCACAGGTGCGGCGGATGGACGGGAACTGACTGCGCTCCGCACGTTTATTTCTTAAAACCGAGACGGGCAGAAACCGCGCTGCGTCAACGGCCGGGAGCCGGGAGAGGCGAGGCCGGGGGGCGCCGCGGGGCCTGGCCGCCGAGCGACCCCCGGGCACCAGCGAGCGGCCGCCAGGGGACGCGCCCGTCCTCGGCGGGGAGAGAGCGGGCGGGCGGGAGGCCGGAGGAGCGCACCGCCGCCCGGGCCGCGGACGAGACTCGCGGCTCCCGGCGGGCGCGGATCGCCGGGGGCGGCCGGGCTGCTAAGGCACAGCGGGGAGCGAGCGGGGTCCAGGCCGCGGGAGTCGCCCAGCAGCCGGGATCGCCAGGGGAGCGAGCGGGCCGGGGAGACGCCGGCGGGCGCCCCGGAGGGAGGGGGGCGGGCCGGGATGGGGGAGGGGCGGGCCGGGAGGGAGGGGCGGTGGCCTCGGGAACCGGGAGGAGCCGGGCCCGCCCCGCCCCGCCCCCGCCCGGAGGTCCGCCCCGCCCCGCCCCGCCCCCGCCCCCCCGGAAGCACGCGCACGCGCACTCCGTCGCCCGCAGACCGGCCCGAGCACGCGCCCTGGCCGCCCCACTGTCAGAGCGCGAAGGCGCCGGAGCAGATCTGCGCGTGCACCGCCTCGTCCAGCGGCAGGTAGTGTCCCTGCTTCAGGTCCAGGAAGAAGAGCCGATCCGAGGTCTGGCGCGGGTCGAAGCCCTCGCGCTGCAGCCGAGTCTTCTGGATCTTAAAGGTGCCTGCGTGGAGGGCAGGGTAGGCTGGGCAGGAGGCCCCGGGACGTGGCCAGCACGTGCCCCCCAAGCCGCCCGCCGGTCCTGGGACCCTGGCCCGGTCCTCGCCCAGGGAAGCCCGGGTCGGGCTCATCGCGCTCGGTCGCCTAGCAGGGCGCACGCCGCCCTGGGGGCAGAGGGTGGAAGGCAGCCGTAGGGCCGTCTGTAGTTCTGCCACTGTGTCAATAAAGCTTTATTGGCACATGGCCTGTTCCGTGCCTCGCGCCTCTCCCCGGGCCGCGCTTGCGCACTGAGGGGCCATGGACGTTAGGCAGTCCCCCCACACACTGTAGAACGCGTTTGTGAGTAATAATGGTGAGGACCGTGAGTTTGTAGGGTAAAGTGAAGGTGGGCCTCTGTACTCAAGGTGGGCCTCTGTACTCGAGCTGGGACAGTAATTCGGGTTTTTCCTTTTGCAGTACTGAGGATTTTGTTGAGGGCTTTAACACTAAGCTCCATCCCGCCTCCTTTTATTTCTTTAAATTTTAAGATAGGGTCTCATTAAATTGCTAAGTTGCCCAGGAGGGGCTCGACTTTCACGTCCTGCTGCCTCAGCCTCCCAGCGTGCTGTGGGAAGGTAATTTTTAAAAACTTCAAGAGTACAAACCATCCAAATTTTTAAAAGATAAATTTGTCTCAGAATTAAAGGTTTTTTGTCAGCAGAGGGTTATCATGAACAAAGTTGGCGAACTCAAAATAACAAAGGGCTGCGTGTGGGGCTCGGTGATGAGCACTCGCCTAGCACGTGGGAGGCCCTGGGTTCCTTCCCAGGCGTTTGTAAAGAGAAAAGTGCCTCTAATATCTGGAAGCGGTAGAGAGTTGACACTGCGACATCCGGAGAGCGCCACAAACCAAAAGGGAAAGGAGCCAGGTGTGGTGCGGCATCTCCACTGTCCCAGCATTCTGTGAGGCTGAGGCAGGAGGACTGCAAATTCCAGCCCAGCCTGGGCAATTTAGTGACTTATTGAGACCCTGCCTCAAAATTAAAAAAAAAAAAAATACAAAAAAGGCTGGGGGTGCAGCTCAGTACGAAGGCTCTGGATTCAGTCCTTAGAACTGCCAGAAATAAAGATGTTTAAGTTATATGAATGCAAAGGTGTGAGAAAGACACAGGTGCAGATTTGTGGAGGCTGCAGTGGAAGTCCGGCAGCCGCGAGGCCCCAGAAGCTACCGGAAAATGCAGGCCATGGGCGGCCCTGAGGACCGGGCAGGGGCAGGACCGTGTGGTGACTACCTGAGCCACCAGGCGGGGCCGCACCTGTGGTGTCCACCTGCGGCAGCAGGCGCAGGAACATGGGCCGTGCGTAGGGCGCCAGCACCTTCTGCAGCTCCTGGTACATGGAGTTGGGGTCCAGCTGGCCGTGTGGGTCTGCGATGGCTGCCATGCCCGCGCGGCCCTCCACACCTGGGGAGACAGGCTCCGCTGGGAAGCGCCCAGCCCGGGCCAGCGAGGCCTTACAGCCCGCGCTCCGCACAGCAGATGCTGCCCACCCAGCCTGCCGGCGCAGGTGCGCGTGCTGTGCAATGCGCGGCGACACCGTGTCTCCGGGTCTCTGGCTAGGCCCTTGTGCTGCCGCCCCGGGGTCACCCCTGCGACTGCAGCTTGCCTGACACAGCCACGCCGTACACAGCCACATCCGTCTGGCCCAGCAGGCGGCTCAGCACGCCTTCTACTTCTGTGGTGGACACGTTCTCGCCACGCCAGCGGAAGGTGTCCCCACTGCGGTCACGGAAGTACATGTAGCCCAGCTCGTCCATCACCAGCACGTCGCCTGCGAAAGGCGGATTCAGATGCAGCGGGGGCGACCCGTCCCTGCCTGCCCGCCCAGCCACGCACCTGAGAGGTAGGCGCTGTCCCCCTTGCGAAAGACGTTGTGCGCGATCTTCTTGCTCGTGGCGCTCTCGCTCACGTAGCCGTCGAAGCGGCGCAGTGGGTCCTGCTGGTTGATCTGGCCCACGAGGAGGCCGGGCTCCCCTGGGGAGGAGGCGGCGCCGGATGAGCGCTGGCGCGTGCCGGGACAGGCCGGGGACGGGGCGGCCGCTCACCGGGCTGGCACGGGATGCAGAGGCCACGTGCGTCGCGCAGCAGCTCCATGGTGTCCTCGTTGACCTTCACCAGCCGGATGGGGTACACGTGTGTCAGGATGCGACTGTTGAAGCCACAGGAGCCGACCTGGGCAGAAGGCAGGCTCAGCCACTGCGGGTGGCATGGCGGCCGCCCCTCCCAGCTCCAGTGAGCACCTGCACCAGCGCAGAGGCACTGCGAATGGCTACACTTCCTGCCAAGTGGGACACTGAGGGATTCTGTTTTGGTGCTGCTGGTAGTGGCGGTACTGGGTGTTGGACCAGGGCTTTGCACTGAACTCTATTCTCAGATGGGGTCTGGCTAAGCCAGAGTTCCTCTGGCTGAGTCAGAGTTCCCAGAGTTCCCAATGGCTGGAACTTGTACTCCTACTTCAGCTTCCCGTGGTCCCAGGATCACAGGTGTACACCGCTGGGCCTGGCTGCGGACAGCTCTTGCCTCCTGCCTGAGGCCAGAGGCCCTGCCCATCCCCTGTCCCATACGTGGGAATGTCTGCCTAGCCAGGCATGGGGGCACACGCCTGTCTCTCCTGCCCCTGGGTGCCCGGCTGGTCGACCCCATGCCTCCCTTGCCTCTGGGTCCCCGGCTGCTTCACCCCACCTTTCCGTCCATGTTGGCGATGCTGCAGTTGCACTCGGTGGCACCATAGAACTCCCCGATCTGCCGCACCCCAAAGCGCCGTACAAACTCCTCCCAGATGGCCGGGCGCAGCCCGTTGCCCATGGCCAGGCGCACCTGGTGCCGTGCCTCCGCCTCACGCACTGGCTGCCGGAGCAGATAGCGGCAGATCTCACCGATGTACTGCACCACCTGCAACACAGACACACTGCACCCTGGGCCACGCAGAGCCCACCTGGAGCGCCATGCACCCAGCTCCGCTGCCCACTGCTCATGCTGGCACAGGAGAGAAGCCGAGGCTCACGGGGCACTTGAGCAAGCTGACAGGGGCAGGGGCAGAACCAGACTGGAACCGCAGAGAGGACAGAGAGAGCCCACCGCCACCAGCCGTCCGCCGGTCAGTGCCGCCCAGGCCGTCTCCAGCCAGCGACGAGACTCCCTTAAACCAGGCACACGAACCCCGGTCTCTGTGGGAGCCTCAGACAGGAGGACCCCGAGTTCCAGCCCAGCCCCGGAAACCGCAACTCAGTGAGAGGCTGTCTCTAAATTAAAACTGACAAGGCCTGGGCACACAGTGCCATGTGAGAGCCCAGGCTCGCCCCTCAGATGACACAGCCAGGCCCATCCCACCCTGAGCTGTGAGACGGGGCCCTGGGTGGAGGGTGGCTCTGGGCCTGGGGACCCGGGCCGGCGGCCGCAGAGTCCGCACTCCCGCCGGGCAGGGAGGTGCCGCGCACAGACGACCGGCGCGTGACTGCTGCAGGGCAACGCGTCACGCCAGGACGGCCGGCGCCCAGGCCGCTCCCAGCTGAGCTCGAAGCTGATCCGAGGTCTAGACCGAGCCAGGCGCGGCAGCCGGCCCTTCCAGCTTCGCAGGCGCCAGCGTGGGGGCCTCACTACCCTGTCCCTCTGCTGTACCACCGTGCCAGCCAAGGCATTTTATTTTCCTTTTAGCACTGGGGATTAAGCCAGGACCTTCACATTGAGCCACATTCCAGCTTTTTTAATTTTTATTTTGAGACAGGGTCTTGCTCAGTCACTAAGCAAGCTTCCGGAGAGGGTCAGACTGGCAGTCCTCCTTCCTCGGCCTCCAGAGGGGGGCACACCCTGCCCCCTACTAGCAGGCGAGATGTGGCACAGGCATGCTCCTGAGCAGTATCACGTTAGGATCTGACCCAGGCCTCACACGACCGTGCCAGGCGCCGAGCTGGGTGAGCACAGCTCCTCCGCCAGCGGCTGCCGCAGAGACCTGCGGGCGTGGGAAGCGGCGGGCCTGTCGAGGTAACCTCCAGCCAAGGTCAGCGGCACCCGCCACATCCCTTCTCGGACCTGCGGCTTCCCTCCCTGACCTGACGGAGTGCTGTTTAACTACGGCCCAGTCCTGGTCCCCCTTGTGCTGTCCTGCAGGGTGGGCAGCGCCTCCCTTCGACAGCGCGGCCTGCGATAACCTCAAGCGTTGCCAGGTGCCAGTTGTTTGCTGCTCCCCTCCCCGCTGTGCCCGTGAGCCTCCATCTGCTGCCCAGGCGCCTGGACCAGCCGAGACCCCGCTTTCTCTGGAGTCTGCCCACTCGCACTGCGTCTGTCTGCCTTGCTGGGGACGCGAGGGCTTGAAGACGGCGTGGCCTGCCCTGCCCTGCTCCGCTGCGCTCTCCTTGTGTGCAGTTGGGGCAGCTGCCCGAGCCTGGCACACAGGGAGCCCGGCCTGCCCCCGCACACCCCCACGGGTCCCGTTACTGAGGCAGGGCAGACACATCTGACGGTGGCACTAGGGACCGGACCCCGACACCACCCAGAACCACGTCGCTGTGCCTAGCAAGGCCAAGCGCAGTACCACGTGCAACCCCAGGTGCCACAGGTCCTGCCCAGGCGAGGCCAGACCAGGAAGTGGGCCTGGCTACCAGGCGCTGCCGAGGACCGGCGCGGGGATGCTCGGCAAGGGCTCCCACGGGGACAGGACTTTGCAGGACTAGAGGTGCCAGCCCCAGGAATGCAGCAAGCTGTTCGCTCCCACTCTGTCTCTTGGGCGCACTGGGCAGGCCACCCTTGGCCTAGAGGTCCTGCAGGGTGCGGGGACGCCCTACTGATGCCGCCCGGAGCAGGCTCCACAGTTACCCCTGCAACTGGCTCGCGTTAGGACGCACGCCTGACCGATGCGCACATGACTCTCCCAGACGCCTCGTGAGCACCGTGGTGACTCACAGGTTGGTGTGACCTGCCCACAAACGCCCAGCAGGCCAGAGGCAGGCCCCTGAGGCTGTGGGGCTCCTGTGCCCAGCACTGGGGCCAACACAGGGCACTCGCACCCAGACCCCAGCCCCGGACTAAGACCTGAGCCAGAAGGACACGGTTCAAACTACAGCCGTCTGTCTTGTTCTGTTCCAGTCGGAGCGTCCACCCTGTCCTTCAGAGCCTCGCCTGCAGAGCGCCCACGGGAACTGCACGTAGCTCCCCTTCACCCCAGCTGACTGCCAATAAACATCAGTGTCTTGGACCAACCAGCGCCCTGCTGGGTCCCATTTCTCTTTCTCTTTAATTCTGTCCGAGGCTTCAGACGGCAGGAGACGGGAACCCACTGTGGACGGAGATCTCCAGAGCAGCAGGCCCAGGTCCCCGGCCCGGCTCGTGTGGCCAGGGCAGGCACCTCCCTGCCTGCTGCACCGGTCACCTCTTGGCCCCCTTTCCTGATGCAGCCATTGTTGGAGGCACCTGACTTCCACCATCACCCTGGGCTTTCCCAATATTTCGCCCTTTCTTTCTTAGTGCTGGAGCCCAGGGCCTCCTGGGTACAGGGCCAGCACCCTCCGGAGCGCCCCAGTGTGTGTGTCCACCGGGCCGCAGGGCAGCAAAGGTAGCCACAAGCCGGCTCCATCCTTCTACCTGGCAGCCCCTCCCAGGGCTGCAGCCTCCTGAAGCCCCCCCCTCCCCAGCAGAGGCTGCAGCGGGCATGGGCCGAAGCAGGGCCCTCGGCCCAATCTCAGCAGCATTACGAGCCTCGGTTTCCCCATCTGCAAAATGGACGCGACGCCTGCACCCACTATGGAGACGCCGCGCGTTCACAAGGTTTCTCAGCCCAGGACCAGGCAGAGCGTCTCAGCCCAGGGCAGTGGCCCAACAGCTAGGCCCTGGACTGCAGCTAGACTAGAAGAGCGGCGGGCGGCGGGGCGGGGCATGGGGGCGGGGCCGTGGGCGGGGCCTCACCGTGCAGTTGTACTTGACGCAGTCGTCCCAGAAGCGGCTGGCAGAGAACTTCTTGCGCAGCACCACCGTGAGCCCGTAGACCACGCACTGGCCCACGCCCATGATGTTGCCTGCGGAGCAGCGGAGCGCCGAGGCCGGGGCTCAGGCCTGTCCCGCCCCTGCCCCGCCCCGGCCCGCCCACCCCGCGCCTACCTGCCGAGTGGTAGAGGGGCAGGCAATCGTAGAGCACGTCCGCCTGGCGCATGCTGTAGGAGTGGTGGCCGAAGGCTGCGATGCGGTAGTACCTGGGGGAGGTGGGCACACCCGGGACGGGGTACAGAGGTCACATCTGTGGTCTTCCTGCCTCGGCTCCCTGAGTAGGTGACCCCCAGGGAGGGGCAGACCGGCAGGGGCAGGACCAGGTGCAGGAGGAGGGCAGCCTGGGGACTGGCAGAGGGTGTCCTAACCCCGCGAGGCGGCCGCGGCAGCGGCAGCTGGGGACACGAGTCCCCGGAGCGCCCGGGCCTCACCTGCTGTGCACCACGATCGCGGCCTTGGGCAGCCCCGTGGTCCCCGACGTGTAGATGTAGAAGAGGCGATCTGCGGAGAGGGGGCATTTGGGGTGGGCTGCGGCGCAAGGCGGGGCGCCGTCCAGGGGCCCTCACTCACCGTCCATGCCCTTGCCCGGCGGCCGCGCCAGGGGCGCGGGGCAGGCCTCGGTCAGCATGGTGTCCAGGAGGTGGCTGTCGGGCAGCAGGCTCTCGGGCCCCAGGCTGCCGGTGCAGAACTTCACCAGGCTCTTCCCGAGCTGCGCGCTCACCTCGGCCACCGCTGCAGTCACACAGGAGTCACACGGGGCCTCGGTGGACAGACGCACCCCCACAGGCCCTACGGGGTGTCCTGAAAGGACCCCTTCTGTGCTTTCTCTCAGGTGTGGCCTTAGCCGGGGCCTCGCACTGAGCCGCACCCTTAACTCGTTTTATTTGGACACGGGATTGGCCGAGTTGCTCAGGCTGGGGTTGAACTTGGGATCCTCCTGGCTCAGCCTCCCCAGCAGCAGGGATGACAGTCACCCGTGTTGGAAGGGCCCCTTGTGAGGCCTGGTCCACCACCTCCCTGCCCAGGGCCCCTTCCCCTGTTGCCTACTGGCCTCACCCGCTGCCATCTCCCCGCCATAAACGAGCGCCTTGGCGCCCGAGGTGCCCAGGCAGAAGGCCAGGGGCTCGCGCCGCAGGTTGATGTTGAGCAGGGCTGCCACCACGCCGGCTTTGGCCAGGCCCAGCCACAGCCCCACGAACTCAGGCCGGCCCTCCAGGAACACAGCCACCACGTCCCCTGGTGCAAAGCCCTGCTGCTGGAAGAGCCAGGCCACGGCATTGGAGTAGGCGTCCAGCTGTGCAAAGGTCCAGCACACACCACTACCCGCATCCACCAGTGCCAGGCGCTCAGGCTGTCGCCGTGCCACCTCCTGGAAAATGCACGGGATGGTGTGGCCCAGGCGCCGGTGCCGCCGCAGCTCCAGGCGCACGCGGATCAGAACTGAGAGGCCACTGCAGAGAACAGACAGGGCCACTGTCACTGCAGCACCCACGGGGGCTGTGTGCCAGGGGCGGAGCCTCAGCACCCACGGGGGCTGTGTGCCAGGGGCGGAGCCTCAGCACCCACGGGGGCTGTGTGCCAGGGGCGGAGCCTCAGCACCCATGGGGGCTGTGTGCCAGGGGCGGAGCCTCAGCACCCACGGGGGCTGTGTGCCAGGGGCGGAGCCTCAGCACCCACGGGGGCTGTGTGCCAGGGGCAGAGCCACAAGGGCACATTATGGACGCCCAGCCTTCCCCAGCTCCCTAGGGTAGAACCCTGCTGTCCAGCGATGGTTCCCACGTGCCCACCCAGCTGCATCTGCTCCGCCTGCCCACCAGCTCCCGCACTTCTGCCCAGCCGCCCACTGCACGGCCCGCAGGCACCCCCTCCACCGCTCCGCTGCCGCTTCTCTGGGCACCAGCCTGCCTCTCCTTCAGCATCAAAATCATTGTCAGTTCCACGTCCTCGGAGCCAGTGAGGTGGTCTTGCGCGTGATCCCAGCACTCTGGGAGGCTGAGGCAGGGAGGCGGTAGGCTGGAGTTTAACCTGAGCAACTTAGGGATTTGACTAGACCCTGCCTGCCTCAAAATAAAAGATGAAAGGGCCGCCCAGGGAGTGCAGAGGCCCTAATTCCATTCTGCATCTGTTGCCTGTCCCCCCTGTGCCAGGCAGTTCTGAGGACAGAGCATCCGCAGAGCCACAGCCCCACCTCAGGGCTGACAGTCCTCTGGGAGAGACACTGCACATCTGTGATCTTCCTGCCTCAGCCTCCAGAGTAGGGGACCCACCAGGTGGAGCAGAAAGGCACAGGTGGGCTCTCTCAAGGTGGGACGGGGGAGCTGAGGCCTGTGGGGCTCAGTCACAGTGGGTGTGCACCTACTAACGTGTGCACACACGCTAACACAGGCGCACACACACGTGCATGCACACTGACACAGGTGCACACACGCATGTGTGCACGCACACTAACAGGCACACACTTGTGCATGCACTGACAGGTGCACACACGCAGCCAGTGTGACCCAAACACCTGTGCCAACAGCAGGCTCCCCTGCAAGTGCCAAGGGGGGCAGTCTCCGCCGGCCCAGCACAGAGTCACTGCTCTAGCACCCTGCCCTCCTCCTGCTCCCTGACCATGCCCAGCACATGAAACCCCAGGACCTTTCTGTGGCTGGTACCTGCCGCCTGCCGTCCCTGCCCAGCGGCCCAGGCTCACTGAATCACCACCTTCCAGGTGGCCTCCCTGGCACTGCTCTCTGCAGCACGTGTGGCCTCGGAGCCGCACACTCACACCTGTCCCTGCCTGTGTGTCCATGTGGGCCGTGAGGAACAGGGCCGGTGACCAAGGCAGCGCCGCCCGTGGTCCGGAGCCAGGGAACACGGCCCCAGGACAGGCCTGGAGCTGGCGTCACCTCCCCGGCACTGGAATGGAGGAGGGGACCCAGCTCTGCCCAGCTCAGACATCCTCCTGAGGGTGACGACACAGGGCTGGTGGGCCCGAGGGGTGCAGGTGGCTGGCGCTGTGCCCCAGAGGGACGCATGTCATGCCGCAGAGGCAGCTATCCGTGGGCCCCTCTGTCAGCGGACACCAGAGGGCTAAGACAGCATTGCACAACTGTGGGTGGAAATTTGCCATCATAAAACTTTCCAGGACTCGGGGTCCAACCTAGGGTTTTACACTGGAGCTGCACGCCCAGCCCATTTTATTTTTTTCTTACCGTGACATAAATTGACTTGCTGGATTGCCCAGGCTAGCTTTGAACCTGCCACCGGCCTGCCTCGGCCTCAAGAGGCTGAGATACAGCACTGAGTCCATAATATTTTTTTTTTACTTTTTAAATGTTCTTAAAAATTCATATGGTAGCAGGAGGCTGTCGAGCCCAGCCTACGAAAATCAGGGACTTAGTAAGACCCTGTCTCACAACGTGAAGAGTCGGGGCCACAGCTCCTGCAAAGGCCCTGAGCACCGCCAGGGGCAGGGGAGGGAAGGGGAGGGGGCTCTCGCTCCGCAGCTGCCAGGTGCGTGATCACCCAGATCACCAGAGCCTGAAGGACACTGAGTGTGTCCTTGGAGGGAGCCGAGGGCCGGGCAAGACGAGGCTGAGGTGTTCTGGGCCGAGCTCTGTCCCTGCAGCACACACAGTGGAGGTGGAGGCAGAGATCGAGGCCTGGAGCCCTGAGCTTCAGCAAGCAGGCATGGCCGGGCCAGCCAGGAGCCCTGCACACCTGACCTAGGCCCTCAGCTGTGACTCAATGGCCGCCATCCTGGGCCTCCAGGTCACAGTCCCTGCTTGAGGCCAAGCCAGAAAACACAATGACCTTGAGTGGAGCTGTCACTCCAGGCCGTGCCCTCAATGGAGACAGCAACACCAGTTATGGAGGGCCGGGGATTTAGCTCAGTGGTTCCAGCACCTGCCTTGCAAGCACAAGGGTCTGGGTTCAATCCCCAGTAACCACATCAACAATTCCGGGCGTGGTGGCTCACGCCTGTCATCCCAGCACTCGGGAGGCAGAGGCAGGAGGATTGCTGTGATGTGAGTTGGAGGCTGAGCTCAGGACCAGCCTGAACCACAAAGCGAGACCCTGTGTCAAAAATAAATAAATAAATTTCAAGAAGGGTGGGAGTCTCAGGCTCCAGCCCAGACCCAGACAGCAGACAAAGTCTCCTGCAGGTCAGGAAGCGGCCCTCCCACCCGACCCTGCAGCCCTCAACGGTGCAGGGCGCCCAAGGACACTGTGAATCCAATTCTTGGATTCCTCCTGAGGTCCCGCACTGGTCCTCGGGGGATGGAAGGGAGGGCTTCCCCAGCGCAGACTGGCTGTGGCCAGCTGGACTGACCCTGGGACGTTTGGGCCTGGTTCATCGGGGAGGCCACCCGGGAGCGGGCGCACTGACACACACCTACCGTCCTAACTGCTCAGGAGACGAGGCAAGACCTCGGTGAGTCCAAGCCCGTCTCAGAAACCTAACAGCAACAACAACAGAGGAAAATGACAAACACCTCCCCTTGTACAGCAAGACACTGCCACGCCAGACCTCTGTACCCGGCAAGTGCAAGCAGGAAAGCGGGCATCTTGAGACAAGGAGCAGTGCCCCGAGCACTCGCAGACCGTCCAGAAGCTGCGGACCTTGTGCTCCCGCAGACAGGGGAGGAGCCGAAGGGGAGGCTGGTGAGGGCGGCAGACAAAGGCGCCCAGGGCGGGCAGCGGCAGAGGGCGGCGAGGCCCAGTGCTGGGAGCAGGGCAGCGGCCCTGAAGTCGGGGCTCGAGGCGGAGGTGAGCAGGGCTGACAAACACACAGGCACCGGCACGCCAGGGACAGAGCGGGCAGGAAGGAAGACGTCTGCCGACCAGCCATCCTCGGCCGGCTGCAGCAGGGCCGAGACCCGGGGCCGCCTTCACCTTCCGCCCCGCCGCTGCTGGGACATGTGGCAGTCAAGTCGTCACTTGGGGGCACGGGGGTGAAGACCAAGTTGCAGTGGCCAGTGTCGTGTTCACGTCGAGACATGCTGTTTTTCTCCTTTGCCATTTTGGGTTTTTCACACACCACTCACCACAGGCCCACCTGCTGCCGCAGTGAGGTCTCTCTGGAGACTGGGAGAGCGGGTGACATCTGCAGAGCATGGCGGGTCACCGGCAGCCAGGAGGGCAGGCTGCGCTACAGAGACAGGAGCGCCATGTGCGCTGGCACTGGCAGGCCCAGGCGGCAGGGTTAAAAGCTGGAGCCCAATCTGGGCAATATAATGATTTCACAGTATCTTGTTTCAAAATTAATTCAATTCTCAAAACAGTAAGTAAATGTGTCAAGATTAAAAGTTGGCTGTTTTTTTGTGTGTGTTTTTTTAGGTTTTTTGAGACAGGGTCTCACTTTGTGGTTCAGGCTGGCCCTGAGCTCAGCCTCCAACTCACATCACAGCAATCCTCCTGCCTCTGCCTCCCGAGTGCTGGGATGACAGGCGTGAGCCACCACGCCCGGCACTGTGGTGTGTGGTACTGGTTGCTGCTGGGGTGAGTCTCCACGCCCAGTATTGTTATGTGGTTACCGAGGATTGAACCCGGGTTCTTGAGCTTGCAAGCCAGGTGCCAGAACCACTAAGCTAAATCCCTGTCCCAAAAAGTTGGCTGCTTTTGCATCCACCTGCCAGGGCCCAGCAGCCCGGGGCGAGGGCACTGTCTTTGCTGGCACTATACAGGCAGAGTCTGGGCCACAGAGCCCCTGCAGTGAGCAGGAGGTGGGTACCACCAGCACGAGCCACTCACGGCTCAACCAGCAGTGCAGGCGGGGGTCCTCTTAGAGCTGGCTGCGGCTCCCTGGCTCCACCCTGCTGGTGCCTGGCCCTGCTGTGGGGGCTTACTCCGCCTGACCCGGGTCACTGGCAAGAACTCGGGAGGTAGATAGTGCCAGGCCCACAGGAAGCAGCCCCTCCTGCAAAGCTGGCTTCCATCAGGACCACGGCCAGAAACCATAAGTGAGACCCACTGAGCAGAGGGCCAGGGCCCGTCCCCTGCTGCTCTCCTGTCCCCGCCGCGGCCACCAGGATCCCACTCAGCTGGGATTCCAGAGCTGAGTCCCAGCCACAGGCCTGGGCGCCGTGCTGGACTGCAGCCCAAGCCACCGCTTCCTGTGCACAAAGAGCCCACTGTCTGCGGCCCTCCCAGGGCCTCCTCGTGTCCTGCTCCCTTCACCGCGTCCTGGGACGCCAGAGAGAGGAAGTCAACAAGTGGATCAGGAATCAGGGTCAGGTTTCACGATC
Source organism: Petromus typicus (assembly GCA_004026965.1). Classification (NCBI taxonomy): domain Eukaryota; kingdom Metazoa; phylum Chordata; class Mammalia; order Rodentia; family Petromuridae; genus Petromus; species Petromus typicus. The sequence goes on from PVIR01018027.1 coordinate 16,520, forward strand.
AGGAATCAATCGAGGTCAGGTTTTATGCAGCGGCTGGGTGGGTGGGTGTGCAGAGAAACCCTGAACCTGTGTCTAACTTCAGCACAGAAGGCGGGCAGGGTGTGGTGGCACAGGCCCGAAGCCCCGGGCTCCGGGAGGCTGAAGCAGAAGGACTGTCAACTCAAGCCCAGCCTGGGCCACTTAGTGACCTAGCAAGACCCTGCCTCAAAAAGAATCTAGGGCTGCAGCTCAGTGTGAAGGCCTGGGCTCCATCCCCATCGGCACAAACGAAAACCTCAGCACCTCACAGTGGCTGAGGGCACACACTTGGAGCCCAGCCCCTGCCGACTGTGCCAGGCAGCTGAGCTCACTGCGCCTCGATCTACCCAGCTGCAGAGGGGCATCCGTAGGCATTGCTTCCTCTCTGTTCTCGTGCCGCGTGGGCAACCCAGGGCCTCACACGTGCTCGGTGCGCGCTCGGGCCGGGCTGCCACAGCCAAGGGTTCTCCGTGTTTCAGGGATTTTTTCTTACTTGAGACAAAGTCTTAATGAATTGACAGGCCGACCTCACATGTGCCTCCTCCTGTGTCAGCCTCCCCAGTGGCAGGGACGACAGGTGTGCACCACCACGCCTCGCCAACGCGCCCTCTTTACAGGGATGTGAGGACCGGCCTGGCAGCAGGGAGGTCTGCGCACGCTGCACTAGTTACCACAGCTACTGCAGCCAAGACGGGACCACAGCCTTCCGCTACTTCGCCCAGCAGAAACGCCCACAACTTGCTACTCCCCAGCCCTCTTATTTTTTAAATTTTGAGATCGTTCTCCCTACGTTGCCCAGGCTGGGCTCAAACTTGTGATGTTCCGGCTTCAACCTCCCAGCCAGCTGGGAGACCAGGTATGCAGTCTACACCCAGCTACCCACCCCTCTTTTTTTTTGTTTTTTGTTGTTGTTTTATTGCTTTGAGACAGGGTCTTGTTTTGTAGTCCAGGCTGCCCTGCACTCACTGTGTAGCCCAGGGCAGCCTTAAACTCACAGCGATCCTCCTGCCTCTGCCTCCTGAGTGCTGGCATTAAAGGCGTGAGCCACCACGCCGGCACTGTGGTCTGTGGTACTGGTTGCTGAACTCAGGAACTACGCTTGCCAGGCAGATGCCAGCTCCACTGAGCTAAGCCTCCGCCCTCCACTCTTCTATTCTCTTCACTGGCACATGGGAGGGGGTCATCCCGGCACAAGGCGTGAGGGACCGGGCCGTGGGCCATCTCCCAGGGGGCCCTCCGTCCGAGCCGCATCAGAGATACAGAGGGAAGAGTGGCAGGCCCGGCCCAGAGCCAGGGGAGCAGAGCTGGGTGCAGGGGTCGGCACAGTCCAAACACGTCTCCACGCCTGCTGCATGCCAGGCCACGACGGCAGCAAGGGCAGGGCCTCTGTCTCTGTCCCAGGGCCCTCAGTGTAGGGGGCACTGGGAAGCAAGCAGGGCCCCAGGAGCACAGATGACCAGTGAAGACGTGCGTCGGGGCCATGCCGCCTGCCCTGCCGCTCGGAACCTGCGTGAGCTGGCCGATCACACCGCGCAGTGTCCTCAGCCTACTGTCTTCAGGGTGAGGAAGAGGGTGCTGCGTGTCGGGGGTCAGGGCCTCGACAGACCTTGCCTAGGAGAGCTGGCACACCGGAAGACGTGCCCGGTGCTCACAGGTGCTGGCTGCTCTGTCACTGAGTGACGGGCACACGGGGCGACAGACAGCGTCTGGGGAGGGTGCACGAGGGAGGTGACACCACACGGAATGAGAAGAGCAGAGGAACCCCAGTGCAGGCAGAGGTGCCCCCGGGGCACAGGCCTGGGCTGGAATGAGGCTTCCAGTGTCTAGCTGCAAGAAGATGGGTGGGAGGAGGGGTCGCTCAGGAGCAGCGCTAGGTCTCAAGGGGACCGAGGAGCCACAGAGCGGTCTGAGCCAGAAAACCCAGAGGCTCCCTGAAAGGTGTCACACTGCCAGCAGGCAGAGCCCCCACGGTTCCTGGCAAAGGGAACTGGCACAGCAGGTCGGCTGGGGACCCAGGCCCACGCAGGCGGTAGTAGCAGGCAGGCGCAGACATGGGCGGGCTAGGGGGTCCCTGGGTCTCTTGCAGAGGAGCAGCTGTGGCGGGTGGGCTTTCCCGCGGCTGGGTCACCACTCCAGGCTGCATCTTGAAGGGGGATTTGTGGTGTCCAGGCTCCAAGGCAGGGACCTCACAGAGAAGGGCTCACAGCAGAGCCAGGCACAGTGCTGTCCCCAAGGCCATGCCCCAGGACCCATGCACACCCAGAGCCAGCTGCGCTGCCCAGCCTGGGCTTCCTAATCCAGACACACAGACGCCTCAGGGTCACTCGGTGGAGTGGACGGCAAGTTCTCCACATCGGAAGCCCAGGGGCAGTGAGAGGCCACCCAGAAGAGGAAGCCTAGGCAAGGTCAGTCTTCAGGGGACCCCGCCGGTCCCACAGCTCGCTGCCTCTCTGTGAACCTGTTTCTTCCTCCCGCCCCTTTGGGCAGGCCGGCCCTGCACACACATTTACCACCGCCCCTGCCTGGGGCTGCTTCACACACCCCCGGGACCCCAGGGAGCCTGCTGCAGCCCAGAACGGTCCCCAGCAGCTCCCGAAACAGTCCCGGAGGCTTCGCCCCAGCTGCGCACGGACCCAAGTGCGCACACATGCATCATCAGGTCCCCGCGCTGGCCAGGCTCCAGAGGCCCCGAGTCACAGCCGGGCCACCCCCAAAGCTCCACACGGACTCAGACTCTCATACACACCGTAGTCGTGCACGAACCTTTCAGGCTCCCTGGGAAGCACCCCACCTTTAGACACCTGGAGAGCCCTGTAGACACCCCGAGGTCCTACAGCCCCCCCCCACTCCTAAGGGGAGTGCAAGGGGCTGTCCTTCCTCAAAGATCTCTCCCACCTCGTGAGCCCCCAGGGACCTGCCAGACACTCGCTGTCACCGCAGCTCCTTGAGCCCCCAAGTTGCCGCCTTGGCCCCCCAAAGTCTTGAAAGCCGAGATCACTTGGAATCAACAGGGACCCCGAATCTGTCAGCCGCAGGGTCCTCGCCCATCGCCCCTCGAGCCCCGGGCTCGCCCCGCTCCCAGCCCCTCAATCCTTGACCCTCGAGACCCCAGGGTGATGTGCCCCCAGGGTGATGTGCCCCCAGGTCGGCCGAGCGACTCACAAGAGGTCCCGCCTCGCCGTCAGGCAGACGATGCGCAGGAAGCGCCAGCCGCCGCTGCCCACGTAGACGCCGAACGCCGCCGCCGCGCTCCAGGTCCACGGCAGGCCCAGCAACCAGAGCAGCGCCAGCGAAGCCACCGAGGCCGGACCCGCGCCCGGGAGCCGCATCCTGCGGGGACGCAAGCGCTGGGACCGGAGGCGGCCGCCGGGCCAGCCCCGGCCAGGTCCCGCCCCGCCTCACCCCTACCGGGTTCTGCCCCCGGCCCGCCCCCATGGCCCCGCCCCCATGGCCCCGCCCCTTTGGTCAAAGGCAGACTCCGCCCCCCGAGGTCTTAACTTGAACGGGTTCTGAGCAAGGTCCCGCCCCCAGACCTGGGATTGGCCTTGTCCTGGATAGACTCTGCCCCAACCCTGTGCACCGCCTCCTTGCTATTCATTCTAACAGGAACCTCCCCCAGCTTTATTTGCCTACGTCAGTCATTGCTAGACCAAGCCCCAAGCCTTGACCTTGAGCCCAAAGCTCCACCACACACCTTAGCTCTTAAAGCCGGGGCTCCAGTCGTTCCCGACAGCAACGACCCGTACTCATTCATGCTTCCAGGGCCTGTGCCCTGCCCCGACACAGACCCTGTCCTCTGTCCCCCAAACCCACCTGCAAGACCACGCCCATCCAGCTCGAAAACGGCTCCCGACTTTCTCTCCGCTCCCTGGGCCCCGCCCCAGGCTGGACTCCAGCTCCGCCCACAGGCGCCATTCTCGGAGTGGAGCCCCGCCCCCTGATCTAAGCGCTGCCCTCCTGAGGGAAGTGAGAGACCACCCAGAAGAGGAAGGCCTCGCTAGGCCCCGCCCTCAATCCCTGGCGCATCCACTTAGAGAGGGCGCAGGGGCGCAGCCCCGCCTTAGCCACGCCTCCTACCTGTGTCGCTCGTAGCCTCTCTACGCGCCCAGCAAAGCTGGCCCCCTTCCTGAGGCTGCGACCATAAAGAACACTCGTGGGGGCCAGAGAGCCGACGGTCAACGAGACGCGGGGCCAGAACGGCCCGGGAGGGTGGCCGCCGTCTCCAGGGCAACCCGGCCTCCGCCGAGTCCCCGGGCGCGAGCGGAGGGAGCACGCGGCCCCCGGGGGGCGTAGCCTGCCCCAGAAGGCACGCGAAGCCCCGGCCACGCCCACCGCCCGCCGGCGCTGGATTCCTGCCTCGCCCTGTCCCGGCCGGCCGAGCCTTTCCGTTTAATCACCCGCTCGGCGGCCGGGGAGCCTCAGCTCACAGCCGGGCCCGCGCCGCTGGGTCCGAGCGCCGCCTGCTCGCCGCGCTGTCAGCCGGCCGGGTCACCTCCGCGCCCAGCCGCGGGCGGGAGCAGGGCCTCGCCCTTCCCGCGCCCCCGGGCCGCACCCCGGGCCCTCCCGACTGACCTGAGCGCCTGCGGTCGCGGGGCCGGGAGGGCAGCGAGGGCCCCTCAGGCCCTGCCCGAGCTGAGCGCCCTCGGCCGCCCGGTCCGCCGCGCACTCCGGGCCGTCCCGGCGGGGCCTCCCAGCCCTCCGCCTGCCCGCTGCGCGCGCTTGCCTGGCCGACCTTCCTTGCGCCCTCCTTGGGAGGCGGCCAGGGCCAGCTTCCAGCGCGCTGGAGGACGGAGCCGGGCGGCTCACCCGCCCCCACCCCCAGCTGCCATTGGTCCCCAGCGGCGCGCGGGAGGGCAGGGGGCCGGGGCCAGCGCGGCGCGCGCCCCTCGGCCGGGGACCATCAGCCTCGGCCTCCAGCGCGGGGGTCTCAGAAGTGCGTGTGTGTTAAGGGTGGGAGTCCTGGCTCCCGCTCGGGTGGTTGGCCTGGGGCAGCCCTCAGGGCTGGGCGCCGGGGTCGTGAGGAGTGCTGCTGGGCGTAGTGGCACACAGCCCTAGTGCCAGCCGCCCGGGAGGCTGGAGCAGGAGAACTAGTTGCGCACCAGCTTGGGCGGCACAGTGAGACCCCGTCTCAAAGTCCAAACAAAGCATCCCCGAGCCTCGGCGTCGCCGTCCGCATGGACCTCAGACGAGGCACGGAAGTCGGGCTCCGGGGAGGACCGGCTGCCCGCCGGCCTGGGTGAGCCGCTCGCACACAGCCTCCGCTCGGCTCCAGCCTGCGGGTGCACCGGCGGCCACAGCAGGCCGGTCCGCCGCGCGCTCGCTGCCCTCCCCCTGTCTGCCTCTCTGATGTCCACGCCACCGACAGCAGGGCCTCACCGCGCAGCGAGCCAGCCTCTCCAAACCTCCCTTCACCCCTCTGCCCCCAGCCCCGCGCCTCAGCCCCCGGCGTGCTGGCACTGCAGGTGCGCGACCCCTCCCAGCTCCTCTGTGGCCGCAGGGCACTCGGGTCGGACCTAGACCCCGACCGGCCAGGGAGGTCTGGTCCCGAGATCCCGGGCTCAGGGCGTGGCCGCGTCTTCCTGGGGCACACCATTCACACCCTCCCCAGGGCAGCGGAAAGGGCCATCGCTGTAGTCCGCCGTCCTCCGGTGCCCTGGCACGCCGCCATTTGGGTTCCGCTGGCGGTTGCTGCTGCCATCTTGTGGACAGACTGGGGACGCCGCGAGCCGTCCAGCTAGGGGGGCCAAGGCCCCGAGAGCCCGGCCCGCAGCGGGAGGTGGGAGCCGAGGTCTGCAGAGACCCAGCTGTGCAGTCTGCGCGGCGGCAGCTGCGACTCAGAGCCCCCCGCAAGGTGGGCAAAACACCAGCCCGGGGGGTCCTGCAAAACCGGGTGCGGCTCCGGCTACTCCCAGACAGCGTTCTCCACGCACTAGACAGATTACACTCGGCCCCGGAGTCTGCGGGCCGAGATCAAAAGGGTGTGAGCAGAACACGTCCAGAAGCGTGGTGCATCCCCACCACCCCCGCACTCTGGGAGGCTGAGGCAGGAGGCCCACAATCTGAGCCCAGCCTGCTCAACTTTGCAAGACCCTGTCTCAGAATCAAAGCACAGCGCTGCGGATGGAGCGCAGTGTGAGGCTCTGGCTCCCAGCCCAGTCCGCACGGGGAAGCTACGCTGCACAGAGCCGACGCTTCTGCCCTCAGTCCCCGGCACAGCCACTCGCCAGGTAGTGCTCGCACCGTACCGGGCTCCGGCGGTCCTCAGATGACCTACAGTCGGGGAGGTGCGCCTACGTTCCGCGCAGATCCTGCCCGTTCACCGCAGGGATGTGAGCGCCGGTGACGGGGACGCAAGGCGCCCTGGGACCTGCACCCCTGGGTGCACGGGGAGGTCTCAGTTTCATCACACAGTAGCTTTTCCTCTCTTTTGAGACAGTCTCCCACGGAGCCGACCTAGGGATTCCCGGCGATCCCCCTGCCTCGGCCTCCGAGTGCTGCGTGCTGCCGCCGCGCGGGCGCGCACCTGTGCGTCTCCGGGCCCCCCCGCAATCCCAGGCCGCCCCGGGCCCCATTCCAGCTCAGGCGGGATTAGCGGTCCTGAAGCGGCTCCGCGGCGGCCGGCCATGGCGTCGCTGTTCTCCGGGCGAGTCCTAATCCGCAACAACAGCGAGCAGGACCTGCTGGAGACCGAGGCCGAGCGCGGCCGCCGCCTGGAGAACCGGCTGGTGCTGCTGTTCTTCGGCGCGGGCCGCTGCGCGCGCTGCCGGGCCTTCGCGCCCGCGCTGCGCGACTTCTTCGTGCGCCTCACGGACGAGTTCCACGTGGTGCGCGCCGCGCAGCTGGCCCTGGTGTACGTGTCGCAGGACGCCACGGAGGAGCAGCAGGCGCTGTTTCTCAGGGACATGCCGGAGCGGTGGCTGTTCCTGCCCTTCGAGGACGACCTGCGGAGGTGAGGCCCGGGCCGAGGCGGGAGGAGCCCGCGGCGGGGCGGGCGCGGCAGGGGCGGCGCTGGGCGGGAGGGGCCCCAGCGGCCGTCACCGCCTCGGCCCGCCCGCCGCGCAGGGACCTGGGCCGCCGCTTCTCCGTGCGCCGCCTCCCGGCCGTCGTGGTGCTCAAACCCGACGGCGAGGTGCTCACGCGCGACGCGGCCGACGAGATCGAGCGGCTGGGCCCCGCCTGCTTCGCCAACTGGCAGGAGGCGGCCGAGGTCCTGGACCGCAGCTTCTTGCCCCCCGAGGACCTGGACGAGCCCCCGCCGCGCAGCCTGACCGAGCCGCTGCGCCGGTGCAAGTACCGCGTGGACCCGGCGCCCCGGGGTGGGCGGGGCCCTCGGGACGGGGGCGGGGACGGGGACGGGGAGGAGGGCGGGGCCGGGGCGCTGTTCTGACCAGTCGTGGGCTGCGAATCAGCGACCGCCGCGGGAACTGAGACCCCACCCACCCACCCCTACCCCCGACATCCCCCCTCCCCGAGGTGGGGGCGGAGCCGAGGGGAGGGCGGGGCCCGCGGAGCCGGGTCCTGGAGCTGTAGTGACCTATCACTGGGTAACCCGGCGGGGTGGGGGCCTTGGACGGAGAGGGGGCGGGGCCAGGCGGTGTGGGGCGGGAGGGGCGGGGCCAGGGCCCGGTTCTGGACTGTCATTGCAGGCCCGCCCGGGGGCTGGAGAAGCGAAAGGACTGTTCCAAGGCCCGGCGGGAGGAGGCCGGTGGGCCGGGTGGGCGGCTGGGCCAGCGTCTCACCTCCTCTCCTGCACACCCAACCCCCGGGACTCCGAGGCTTTGCACCCCCGACCTCACGGGCGCCTCTGGACGTGGTCTGTGGTCCGAGGGACTGCAGCTCTGCACGCTCCGTACCTAAATGCCGACCGCCGCAGCGCAGCCCTAAGAGACCGCGTCCTCGGAGGCCTCAGCACCGGCGAGCGGCAGCGCGTCTGGGTCGCCGGCCGGGCCGGGCCTGGCCCCTCCGAGCCCAGCCCTCCGTGGACGGTCGTGCCCCCCACGGCACTCTCCGCCCCCGTGGGCGGTGTTAGAAAGCACGAAAGGCCACGGAGACGCGCACGCTGTCCGCCCAGCACTCTGCCTGGCCGAGGCAGCGGGACCGCGTGCGAGCCCGGCCCGGGTAACTTAGGCGCTTGGGGAGACCCGTGTCAAAATAAAGAGCAAATGAAAACTGGAGCTGGTGATGCAGCTCGGTGTGAGCCGCAGTTCATCCCCCACGACAAACAGGACCAAAGAACAGCCTGCTTCCTGGGGCTCACCAGCAAGGGCTGATCTGGGGCTAAAAGGGACCAGGGGCTTGAACCGACCTTTCTCCAAAGAGGTGGGCACGGCCGCCGGCGGAGGGAAAGCCCGCGTCTTGTTACCAGGGAGACGCGGCCGCCGCCCCGCATCTGCTGGGCGCGCTGTGACGACCCTGAGCGGCGGGGTATTAGTCACCTGTGAAGAGGGGTGGCACGCTGACCTAGACCGCCACGTGGGTGAGCCCTGAAGCCGCAGCCGGGCGCGAAGGCCACGCGGCGTGCCGCCCGCCCACCGAGAAGCGCCGCGCCGGCGGGCCGCGCACACCCTCGAGCTCTCCGAGCAGAGTGCGCAGCGCTCGGGCTGGGGGGGGGTGCCAAGGGGCAGGCTCTCCTCCGAGGTGATGAAAATATTCTGCGGCTACACAGAAGGGGTGGCATCACTGCGGGCCGTGGGAAATTTCACCCTTTTTTTTTCTGTTGGTTTTGACGGAATCTCGCTGTACGGTCCAGGCGGGCCTCCCACTCACAAGAGCCCCTCGCTCGGGCTCCCGAGCGCTGCGATCGCAGGTGTGCGCCGCCACACCCAGCCTCCCATCAAATCTTCAAGGTCAAAAGTGACACTTCCTGGCTGGGGATGTAGCTCGGTGGGACCGCACCCGCCTCGCAAGCACAAGGCCCTGAGTTGATCCCGGAACGGGGGCGGGAGGGGTGGCATTTCATAGAGCTCCGTGGAGGGCCGCGCGGGGGGAGCGCGGCGTGGCCATCGCGGGGGGCGAGCGTCGACGCCTCGGCTCTTTGGAGGAGGTGGGCAGAGGGAACATCAGACAGCCCCGTGCCCGGGGCTGACCGGAATGAATAAAACAAACCATGTAGAATTTTGCCCGACACCTCTTTTACCTCCGTCCCGGGACTGATCCCACGGCTTTCACACTGAGCTCCGCCCCCGGCTCCGCCCTCAATCCTTTTCTGGATTTTTATTTTGAGATAGGGTCTCTCTAAGTGGCTAAATTGCGCGGGCTGGACTGGAATTTGTGACGGTCCCTCCACAGCTTCCCAGAGTGCTGCAGTGAGGGGCGTGCCACCACGCCTGGCCTCAAGCATCGTCCCTCAACTACGTGTAGTTATGAAGAAACTAAAATCGGCAGGCGGAAAGCGCTTTAGACAGCTCCGGGACCGCGGGCCGCAGCCCGGGGAGGCCTGGCCTCCGAGCGCTGGCCCCGCCCACAAGGGACACGCCCTGCGGGCCACGCCCACCCAGGCCACGGACACGCCCCTCTCGTCCTGCCCGGGGCTCAGTACTCGTCCCACCCTCCTCACCGCCCTAGTAGCCCTGTCCTTGCCCCGCCCCACCCACCCGGGGCGTGCCCAATGGAGGCCACAGCCCACCGCGGCCACGCCCGCCGCGGCCACGCCCGCCGCGGCCCCGCCCCGCCCCGCCCGCCCCGACTCCGCGCTGTCGGGCCATGGCGCGCTCCTTCGGCGGTCGCGTGCTGGCGGCGCTCGCGCTGCTCGCCGTCCCCGCGGCCGTGCTGGCGGCGCTGGGCGCGCAGCTGCTGTTCCAGCTGCAGGCGGGGCGCGCGGAGCTGCGGGGCGCCGAGCCGGGGCTGCCGGCCGACGCCGCGGGCGCGCTGCTGCCGCTGGCCGCCGCCCTGGCCGCGCTGGCGCTGCTGCTCGGTCTGGCGGGGGCGCTGCTCGCCGCGCTGCTGGGCCACCTGGGCTCCGAGCTGGCGGCGCCGGGCCCGGGCAGGTGCGTGCGGTCCCGTCCCGTGCTCCTCCGCCGCCGCCCGTGCCGCCCTCCTGCCTGGTGGGCAGGCGGGGAGGCTTGCAGCAGGCTCACCGGCCGCCGCGGCCCCGCTCCACGCAGGCCTGCCGCGCTCCGACGGCGGGCCCCGGCCCAGGACTCGGGCACGGCTGAGCCCCTCGCTAAGTTGCCCTGGCTGGGCTGCAACTTGCGACCCTCCTGCCTCAGCCTCCCGGAGCGCCGGGATCACAGGCGCGCGCCTCCTTGCGGCCCTCTGTTCTGGTCTGAAGGCACTGTGTTGGGGCTCGGTTCTGGGGGCGCTGGGCAGTATCCTCGCCTGCAGTGGGCCCTGCGGGCTGGACGTGAGCGCGGGATGCCAGCCGGGAGAGCCCCTCTGGGTGGGCAGAGCGTCGTCCCGCCCAGATGCGGGCAGAGCAGCCGTGATCCTGGGGCGGGACAGTGGATGGACCGCAGTCGGGGACTGTCCCGGGGCAGGTCCAGGGCCCACGGGGCACCACCCGGCGCTAACCGCATCGACGGGGCGAACGGGAGGGCGAGGAAAGGGCAGCCGGGCAGTGGAGGGCGGAAGGCTTGGGCCTGCGGGCGTGGGGAGCAGGAGGCCAGGGCGAGTCCGCGGGCCACAGGAGGGAGGCCCGCGTGGACGTGCGCGGCGGGCGGGGGAAGCTCCGGTGTGTGGGCGGGGGGCTCGGTGGAGGACGGAGGACGGCCGCGCCGCGGGAGCGGGTGAGCGGCCTCGGGCGCTGCCTGGGCGGAGGGCTGCGCTGCAGGTGCGCAGGGCGGGGGGACAGAGGAGCAGCTCGGAGGGCGGGCGGGATGGCCGTGTGCGGGCAGACGGACGGCAGGCAGCTAGGTGGACGTACCGGTGCATGGGCGGGCGGGGCATGGCCTGAGGTGCCGCATCACGGGGATGAGGGGGGCCTGGCGGGCGGGCGGGGCATGGCCCGAGGTGCCGCATCACCGGGATGAGGGGGGACCTGGCGGGCGGACGGGCGGGGCATGGCCCGAGGTGCCGCATCACCGGGATGAGGGGGGCCTGGCGGGCGGACGGGCGGGGCATGGCCCGAGGTGCCGCATCACCGGCCTGGTGGGCGGCCGGGCCATGGACGGCTGACGTGCACGGCTCTCCTCTGTCCCTGCACGCCAGGCCCTCGGGCTTTTGCGTAGCTGTCACCCTGCTCCTCACTGCTTCCCCAGCCTGCTCTGCCCTGAACCCCTTTTCTTCTCACTGGCCCGTTTCAGGTCTGACTGGTTTTTCCATGACTGCCGCCGCCTCCGGCACGTGGCCCTGGGGCTGTTCTGCTGCGGGGTCTCCGTCTACTTGGCAGGTGCGTGTGGGGGGCAGAGGTGGCATCAGGCGTATGACCTGGGTCAGGGGCCCTCACACGCCCCCCCCTGGGGCCCTGGCAGTGTCCCTTGCCTCAGTTTCCCCTCAGTGCAGTGGGATTGATGACCCTCCCTGCCTGGCCGAATGGCCGCAGGGGTTCTGAGCCCATCCCAAGGACAGGCGGCAGCCGCGGGCCCTGCCCAGCCCTGCCCAGCCCTGCCCTCCGAGCACTCGCCTAGCTGTTGGAGCTCAGGTCTGCACTGTGCACGTACACCTGACCTCACAGGTTGGCCTGAGAGGGTTTCAGCTCCAAGTGTCAGAGCACCAGCTCAAAGTGGCTTAAAAAATCATACTTCATGGGGCAGGGGATTTAGCTCAGTGGCTCCAATGTCCACCTGGCAAGCACAAGGTCCGGAGCTGGATCCCCCATAACCAGACACCACAATGCTGGGTGTGGTGGCTCACCACGCCCGGCACCGTGGTGTGTGGTAGTGACTGCTGGTGGGCGTGAGTCACCACGCCCAGCATTGTATGTGGTCACTGGGGATCGAACCCGGGCCCTTGCGCTGGACGCTGGAACTACTGAGGCAAATCCCCAGCCCCATAATGGATATTTCCAAATTTGAAAAAAGTATGTTGCCAATGCTCCGCCTACCCTATAAAGAGCTTGTTTTTTAAAAAAATAAGAATGAAAAACAAGGGAGGCACCCATGGTGTCCCACACCTGTGATTCGAGCCCTGGGGAGGCTGAGGCAGGAGGGTTCCAAGTCTGTGTCCAACCTGGGCCTCTCAGAGCGAGCCTGTCAGAAAACAAATGCACAGAGCTGAGGGTGCGCCTCACAGCTCACGGGGTTCTGTCCCCAGCACAGTGCAGGAAACAGATGAGGGCTAGGCACAAGCAGAAATAAAACAAAAAGCACAACAACTGATATGGGAGCTGTTACTATATTTTCTTGCTCTTACAATAGAGAATTCAAAATTACAAATTATTTTTATGAGACGTGAGCCTAGGATTCAGTTGTGTGTAGGGCACAAGGAACTGCGCCCCTGGAGCTCCGTGTTGTCCGAGTTGATAAAAGGCTTCCGAAGGCGAAGTTTGCAAAGGAAGCACCGTCAGCTGACTGGGCTGTCCACACGTATCGGGGCGGCGGGCTTCAGCCAGGGCTGGACCCAGGCCCTCGCTTGTAAGACCCTCTGTTCTACACGTCACCCGCTGTCTCTGCGGATGGTGCTTGGCCTAAAAGCATTCTTGACACAAGGCCTGCAGCCTCAGGCCTTATCACAGGCTGACAGAAATCCTGGTAGCCTAGAGAACAAGATTCCCGTGTTACAAAAAATCTCACCCTCATTTAATTCTTTTTGAGGGTTGGTGACCTCGTCCCCCAAGGATTTTCAAGGGTGTCTGCCCAGGGTATCATCCTTTCATTGGTACTCAGAGCCAAAAAGAACGATCGTTTAAAAAGGCCGAGCATGGCGACACACCTCTGTCTTTCCAGCACTTGGGAGGCTGAGGCAGGAAGATCACTGGGAGGCTGAGGCCAGCCCTGGCCTGCATAGTTAGTTCAAGGCCAGACTAGAACACATAGTGAAACCTTGTCTCAAAGTTCAACCCAATTCAGTTCCACTCAGCCCGGGGATTTAGCTCAGTGGTTCCGGCATCTGCCTAGTAGGCACAAGGTGCAAAGTTCGATCCCTGATACCACATCCCACAATGCCAGGTGTGGAGACTCAGCCTCAGGAGGCAGAGGCAGGAGGATTGCTGTGAGTGCGAGTCGAGGCTAGGCTGCAGAGTGAGGTCAGGGTCAGCCTAAACCACAAAGCGAGAGCCTGTCTTGAAACAAAAAGCCAGACTGCAGAGCCAGGGAGCTTAACAACAGCCCCGAAGCTCCCAGAAGCCCCAGCCACCCCACCCACGGCTGAAAGAAAATCCCCCCAGACCCAGGCCTGGTTCTGGGAATGACTGGTGGGGTCGGCACGGGTCATGTGATCTCTCTCACCAATCACGACCAGAGACACCACGATGTCAGTGGCCTAGCCAATCATGTCACCGTTGCCAAGGAGACGGGTCAGCGACGGTCCTGGTGAGAGGAGATGTGGTTCCTCAGGGGCTCCCCGGCTGGAGGTGGCTGTCACGCTGTGACGCCTGCGTGTCCTGGGCACACACCCGAGTGGCCTTGGCGTCTGGCTGTGTCCCCTGTCCTGGGGACTGAGCCAGGCCTGTCTCTCCGAGCTGCAAGCTTTTTTTACAGACAGCGTCTCGATGTGTCACCCACACTGAGCTCCAGCTTAGACCCTCCTGCCTCAGCCTCCCAGGGCACTGGGATCACAGGCATGCTCCCTGTTCCTACAAGTGCTTTATTTCTTTTTAATGTCTGAGCAATATTCTGTAGCATGGGCACCGTATCAGAAAAGGCTTCCTTTGGTTCTGTCTCACTGCAGCACTGGGGACGGAACCCAGGCCTGGAGTGAGCTACAGGGGCCCTGCCTCGGGCTGCACAGACTGCTTCCTTAAAGCGCAGGAAATCAAGCCAGGCGCCGTGGCATGTGCTGTAGCTCCCGCTGCTCGGGAGGCTGAGGCAGGAGCATCGTGTGGTACACTGGGATATACAGCAAGACTCCTCCTCAAAACAAACAGGAAAGCAGCAGAGCTGGTCCCTTTTCAGCTCCAAAGCCCTTGGCCCTCCCGGGGTCTGCCCTCCTGCCGTCAGCCCCCCGCCCCAGCTACAGTGCCCCGGGACCTTTGCACTTGCTCTGTGGCCCCGGCCCCTCCTCCGCTCCCTAGGGCTGGTCTTTCTTCCCCTCCAGTTCTCGAGCGCTGCGTGAGGCCCCGGCCTCAGGGCCACCCCGCGGGGCCGAAGCCCTGTCACCGCACGGCCGTGTGGCTCTGTGCTGGGTTCCGCATTTGTAGACAGGCGTGATGGTGATGTGTCCGTGAGGTGTGAGAGGGTGAGGCGAGCCCACCCATACCCTCTTCCTGGCTCCCACCCTGCTGGAGCCCCCCCCAGCGCTTGGCCACAGCTCTTGCTGGACGGCCTAACAAGGACCCTCCCCCGCAGCGCTGTCCATCTACGCCCTGCTGCTGTTCGAGATCGAAGCCGGGGCGGCCGCCGCCTCCATCCTCGGCTCCGGTGCGCTGGTGCTGGTGGCCGTGCTGACCCACACCCTGCTCCGCGCTGCTCGCGTCGCCCGCCGTGGCCTCCACCACCCACCCCTGCCCGGCTTCGAGGATGAGCCCGGCCGCCCGGGTGGCATCTCCAAGGCCACCCCTGGCGCACAGCCCCAGCAGGGTAGCCGTCCCCGGGCCCGCAGTTCATCCTCCTTGCCGCTGGGGGACCCCCTCAGGGCCATGGCCGCAGCCCCCACAGCCCCCGGGGACCCCGGGGACAACAGCTGCCCCGCACCCCGTGCCCCCCGCACGCTGCCGGCCCACACGGGGCCCTGGCGTGGGGTCGCACACGAGATGTGCAGCATGCTGGGCCGGGGGCCGGGCGGCTCGGGGAAGGACTCCACGCTGGTGTGAGCCAGGGCCTCCTCCGCCGCCGCAGAGCCTGGTGCGGCGCACAGCCCGCGGCGCCCCTGGGGTCTGTCCCCGACGTTGGCTGCCGGGCCTCCAGCCCTCACCTTCTCACCAGACCCCAATGCGAGGGCGCTGGAGATTAGTTCTGCAGTAGGCAAAGGCAGAGGGGAGGGATTAGGAAGTGAGTCTCTAAGCTTCTTCCTCCGTTTTACAGATGAGGAAACCGAGGCCCCGAGAGAGGCAGTGGCCCGCCAGGGCTCTCGGCTCTGAGTATCGCCTGGGTCCTGCGGCCCCGAGACGCCGACGGCCGTGTAACTCTGACCCCTGAGGCCTCGGGGCTGCGAACAGTAGAGCTCACGCAGGCCAGAGCCGCAGCCCAGCCGGGCGGGTGACAGGGCTGTGCGCACTTCCCTTGTTTGTGACATGGAGCCCGGACAGGACCCCTCCGTGGCCCGTGCCAGCTGCTGTGAGGGCCTGCGGCAGGCCCCGGCCCCTCTGCCTTGTCCAGCCTACAATAAACCCTGCCGCCCACTGTCTGCGCCCCTCGGACACCCACCGGACGGCCGGGGACCCACCCTGCCTTCTGACCTTGCTCTGCAGTCCGGCTTGCGGGGTGAGGAGGGCACAGGGAGGTGGCTGTGTCCCAGCTGGACCCTGGGCTGGACAGGGCAGTATGTCCACGGCAACAGGATGGCGCTGGGCATACAGCCGGGGAGCCTGGCCCAGAGCGGCAGACGCGTGACAGTACCGTGGGCCTCGGCCCAGGACCCCTGTGCTCAGCAAGGGTCCGCTCACCCGCACCCTGGCCCTTACTAGCTTCATCCTGCCGCAGGTCTCACAGGCTGGCCTTGGACTTGCCATCCTCCTGCCTCAGCCTCCCCTAGCTGGAACTAAGGGGCACAAATAGCGCATCTCCTTAGCATATGGTCAGTGTTTCTGGCCTCGAGTCATTCTGTGGACAGCCCTCTTCACACATAAGGAAACAGGCCAGAGGAGGGTGTATGGGAAAAGCTGGAGCTGTCACTGGAACAGGACAGGGGCTGGGGATTCTTGGAGAGTGAGGAGGAGAGTGGACGGTGGCCACGCCTGTGATCCAGCACTCAAGAGGCTGAGGCAGGAGGATCCACAGGTCCAGCCCAGCCCGTGTAACCTGGAGGCCTGTCAGATAAAACACAAGGGCTGAGATGAGGCGATCAGTCCCCAGTAGAGCATGAGCACGGTCGGCAGCAGCGTGGACGCCTCCGTCAGGCCATGAGGTGGAACAGGCCGACAGGGTCACGTCGGCCTCATCCTCCAGGCCGTGGAGGGCAGAGCTGGGGCTGAGGGTTGGGGAGAGGCCTCTCCCGAGTCCTACGCTCAGGGACCCGGACGGCTCAACCTGGCCGGGATGTTTCCAAACTCCGCGCTGGAAATGCTGGGTCCTGAGCCCAGGCGGACATCTGAGGGGCACCAAAGTCGGCTCCCGCAGGCTGGGGTGACAGGCGGGAAGCCAGCACCGGCTCGATGCCAGTCGGCCTGCGGGTTGGACACGCGGAGCCTGTGCCCCAGGAGATCGCACAGGGTCACAGGGGGCTGGGCTGAGGGACAGAAGTGGGGCGCTGCGGGGATGGGGAGGGCTCGGCCTTGACTGAGGTGCCAGCACGGGGCCTGGGGGAGGAGGGGTTTGTCCGCTGCCTGGACGTGGGGTCGGGACCCACGGATTCCGGGGGCAGCAGCCTCTGAGGGAAGAGGGGAAGCTGCCAAGCACACCTGTCATCGTGTCACTCTGAGGCTGAGGCAAGAGGGTCACCAAGACCCCGCCTCAAAACCACCAGAGAAACGGGGAAACAGACGTGGGCCTTGCCCAGGGTCGCACCTGGAGGCCTGGGACAGCTGCTCCCTGAGTGGAAAAGTCCCCGCCCGGCTCCGGGTGCGGCTGCAGGGAGCAGGCACGGAGACGGACTGGGCCGTGGCAGGCCGGAGGGACACCTGGGGCCCCGGCCAGACTCCTCGAAAAGTGATCTGGAGTCGGTTTCGGGCAGCAGGAGGTGACAGAGAAGACAAAAGCCTTTGCAGTGCAGCCTGATCGGATTCGGAGGCTGGCGCCGACCGAGATGTCGCAGACAGATAGGGGCGCGCAGGCTCGGCCAGGACGGCTCGTGCGTCCCCTGCAGGCCGCTCCCTTCAGACCACGACCCACGGGACCTGTTCACCCCCTGGCTCAGAACAGATCGGCGCAAGGGTGCAGGCCGCGATTCAGGAGGCTGAGGCAGGAGGATTGCAAGTTCAAATCCAGCCTGGGCAAAGGCCCAGGACTCCACCCTCCAGGAAGGAGCCGCCGACCAGGCCCTCAGGAGACCTACTTGGGGAACTTCAGCCATGAGCGTCATGGGGAGGAAGCCCTACGCAGATGTCTGTACACAGAAGCAGGTAAAACCGGTAGGGTGGGCTGATGGACATGTGAGTCGGGGTGGCAGGCACTGTAACCCTGTGTGCCACCAGGGCACGCTCCAGTGGGCCACGAGCCAGTTTCCATGACAACGTCTCTTCTGCAGCGTGAGAGTGAAGCCAGGGGCTCTGCACTGAGCTAGGCCCCCAGCCCTGTTTGAGGCTTTTTAAAAAACTGAATTCTTTATTGGTACATTTTACATACACCTCATATCACACTCAGCATTGAG
>PVIR01018028.1:0-33800 GCA_004026965.1 Petromus typicus
AAAAAAAATTTCATTTATTTATTTTTTTGTTTGCTCATTTTTTGAGATAGGATCTCATTATATAGTTCAGGATGACTTGCATTCACTATTTAGGTCAGGCTGGCTTTAAACTCTTAGTAATTCTCCTGTCTCAACTTCCTTAGTGCTGGGATTACAGGTGAGTGTCACCATACCAAGTCTTTATGATTGCTCTAACTGTGTCACTATCTCAGTCAATAATAATAGGTGGCTGGTACTTATTGCTACCCTACAACTATTGATTTTCAAGAATGCCACTCAATCAGGTAGATGTGGATGATATATGGCAAGTGAAGGGCTCTGGTGTAATTAAAATTCAGTCAGTTTTCTTCAGTAGACACTCATCACTTATTGAAAATCTTTGCTTAATTTCTAGAGTTTTGGCAAAGGTGATCTTAATACTTTTGACAGTATTCTCACTGATTTTATGGCAGAGGTTTCATTCTATATTTTTATCTTTTTGCTCTTCACATATGTAACTTAAAATTTTCTAGTATCCACATTAAAAATGTAAAAAGGAACAAATGAAATTAATTTTGATTATATATTCTGTTTTATTCAATACATCTAAAATATTTAAATTTCAAAATGTAAAGTTGCTATAAAATTGATAATGAGGTATTTTACATTTATCCTATACCACACATACACACACACACACACACACACACACACACACACACAGAGGTATTGAAATTAGATACTTCCATGACAAAGAACACCTAAAGAAATTCATGAACATTGGGCCAGGGAGTTAGCTCAGTGGTTCCGGCGCCTGTCTTGCAAGCGCAAGTGCCTGAGTTTGATTCCACAGTAACGACATACCATACTGGGTGTGGAGACTCACCCCAGCAGCAACCAGTACCACATACCACAGTGCCGGGCGTGGTGGCTCACGCCTGTAATCCCAGCACTTGGGAGGCAAAGGCAGGAGGATTGCTGTGATGTGAGTTTAAGGCTGAGCTCAGGGCCAGCCTGAACCACAAAGTGAGACGCTGTATTAATAAGAAGATTCTGAATCAGTTATTGAAAGATTAAGGTGATAGTCTGTCTGTTGCAGATGATATACCTGTGCTTCACCTGTGCTATCACTGGATGGCACTGTGCCCTCGTTGGCTGCACTTGAAAAGGGATCTCTGATAATTAAAATATTGTGCTTTCATATTTCTGGAGAGGGTTTTTGTAGTAGTAATCTTTTCTAGTGTTTGTCATTCCACTTGTTACCAGTTGTCCAGTACACATTAACATTTATATTGTGTTTATTAGAATATTTAAATCTGAATGCAGTTTTCATGAGGTAAAATTTTAGAATGTGTATGTTTAATTTATGCTTATTATTGAATGAACTTCCTGCCATTTGCTATCTTTCCTGTAAAGGCTGCTACAGTAGCAGCTAGGAGACTGGGATGTGGAGCCAAACTATGGTTACATTCTTAATATTCTGGAAGGTAGCTGTGGTTCTTGGCAATTCGTGAAATGGCTGCATGCTTTAGTTTCCTCATGAAATTTGAGTTTCCTTTCATAAGTAAGAATAATAGTAGTGTTTGCCTTCTAGGACTGATGAAAGTTAAAAATGGTTAATATATGCAAAGTGCTTATGGCAATTCCTATTACATAATGAGTACTACACAGAGGTTCCCTTTTACTGTTATGATGACCTGTATCTCTCTTTTTTCTTTTCCTTTAACCTATTCTTTACAACTTTGTTGTGTTGTTTTATTTCTTAACTTTGCCTATCCTGCTAAAAGAATATCCTGATTATAGCAAAGACCAGCTTTTACCACAAGGGTTAACTTTAGAGGATATCTTGCAATTATTTAGAAAATAGACCTTATAAAACCAGAATCTTATTTTTCTACAAATATTTTTTAGCTAAAGGAAGGTAGTTTAAGCAAAATTAAATAACATATTGTTCATTGTAAGTATCCATGTGAAGTCTGGATTCTGGCTGCTGTGTAAGTAGGCAAAGAAGACATCTTAGAAATTCAGGAAATAAATATTTCCTGGTGAACTATAGGTGCCAACATGAGAGAAAAAGTACTCCACTTTAATTTATTATCTATTACTAAATGGATTTTGAAGTGATTGAGGCCCAGGCCTTTTGTGTTAAACTGATAAAAATCAATACACTTAAGCATAGTGCTACCAAAATTAATACAGTTAACACCTATTACTGTGCTAGTTTGTGATGGAAAATTAGTATAGTTAGTACCTATTACTGAGTATAGATAAAACCCTTTTGTTGTAGTTTGTTTTTATTTCATTTCTGTCAACCAGCTCCTGTAGGTTTTAGCTGGATCGTTTCCTGAGCTGTCCCATGTACCCCCCACTGTGCCTCATGTACATGGAAGGATGTTGAAAATCAGAGACCAAATTATTTTTCAAGAAAATTTGTAATGATGATATTTGGATTCTACCCTGACCCTAAATTACATTAAAGACAATGTAAAGGAACACAAGGTAGTTGGTTTTGTCTCTTTTTAAAACGTGGACCTTTTCAATCATATTATCTCAAAACACGTCCATCTCTATTCTCTGTTCCCCTCTTCTTTCTGTCACCACTTACCATCACTTCCTTCCCTCTCTCTTCATTGTTTCTCTTCCTCCCTTTCCCTTTAATTCCTTCATTTTCTTGCTATAGAAAAGAAATTGATCTTATAATTGTCAATCTAAAGTAGAATTTCGAGTACCTGTTATTTCTGTGCATATTGATCCAAAAGAAAAGTTTACCATGCAATAAATAAGCATGAGACATGAAACAGGTTTAATGGGAGGTGGAGGAGGGAATTTTCAATAGTGGTAAACTGAGATAGAGACTCCTATAATGTGCTGATATTGTGCATTCTTTAAGGTAGAAGTAACGAATAGAGAGACAGAGACAAGAATTATGAAGTCCATCATGGGCTTAGGAATACCCATTGGTCTTTGTTCTTTCTTCAGTTTTCCCCTGCATTTTTTTAGGACCTTGGAAGTTATTTCCAGAGATTTTTTTTTTTTTATTGTAGTAGGTAAGACTATGATGTTCATGCCTCAAGGAAAAGGAATGATAAATGAAAGCATTATTGTCTTTGGAAACCCAGACCTATGTATTAAGGTGGGGTAAGCAACAGTCATCTGTATATGATTCCACTTGATGTAACATGAAAGGGAATTTTCCTGACCAGATTGTGTCTGGTTTCATGTTCAGACATTCTTATTGATAGAGTCATTTAATCATTTAATCAGAGAGGTTTTTTTTTTTTTTTTTTTTTTTTTTTGTGAAGAAATATTTTTTCCTGCCCAGGTTTTTAGGGTTTCCAACAAATATCCATATAAGGATTTTAGACAAAGAGCCTTCATAATTTTAAGAAATGATGACTTCCTCCCAGAAAGAACTCCCAGTTTTTATATTTTTCTTGAGTATATAGTTAAATAATGTACTCATCTTTCAACAGTCCATTTTTTGCTGACTTTTTATGACATGACAGTTACACTAAAATGTTCTTCTGTGCCTAAACAATACAAATTGTTAGAAAAGGAACTAAAAGGAATCTAAAGGACCTTTGCTTTTCATATTTAAGGAAGCATAGTAATTTTTTTCTTGTGCTTTTCTTATCATCTAAGATATTGTTTTGGGTAAAATCTGACTGTAAACCAGGAGAAAAATCATACTTAAATATGCCAATGAGCATATTTAATTACAATGAGCAAACTGAGTCTGATGTAAAAAGTAATAGGGAAAAAGATGAACATAGATCAAAACTATCTATATTAGATGGATAAATCATATCTTATCTGACTGCTCCTGTTATAGTGGTGTGTTGGTAAAATGTTTAACAACTCATTTTATTAAAGCAAGCAAATAGCTGCCTCTATTTTGCTTGTCACTGAAAATGTTTGGAAGGGATGTTAGTAAATGACTCTCTTGAGCAAGTACAAGCTTGTTTCAGCATACCACTAGCCAAAGGTTGAGGTTTTTCCAAATAAAAAAGCTGAATTCATATATAAAAAATCTCTCATTTAAAATTATTAAGTTGTGTCATATACTGGTATAAATTCTCAATGTTGAGTGTGAATATAATGTATATATAAAGTATACCAATAAAGATTCAAAAAAATACTAGGTAGTTTAAGCTGAATATTAAAGGCTTATGTAAACTGCCAGTATGTACCCCCTGGTGATAAACTGACAATATTTGTCTTAGAAATCAATTTTCATTTACAGTCAAATTTTATATGCATTGTCCATAATTTCTACTAATGTTTTCTAAATGAACAGTGTTTAGTGTGTATTTAATATTTTAAAAAGGTAAAGATAGAAATTCAGAAACTATTCTTTCATTAATAAAAACAATCATTGTACTTAAATAGCTGACTAGCCTGTTCTGTCATTAGTGGGAGTTATTTTCCATATATGGATTCTTAATATGAGAGAAAGTTAGAGAACACCCAGTTCAGTGAAATTATCAAATTGTTGCATGGTAAAACCCTAAATAAGCTGTTTTTGTCTGTATTCTCTTATATAATATATTTAAAATGATTACATTATTCTTACTTTTGAGTATTTTCAAATCATATACAGACAAGGCTATGAGGAAGGCATTGATACTTTGCAATCTCTATTCAGGAACTTTGCATTTCAAGGGAGGGTAGTCGAAAAGCTGAGCTGAGACTTGAGTCTCAGGCCTCTTGAGTCAGGGTCCAGATTTCTTTCCACCCAACTGCTGAGCATGTGAAAAATATTCTGAGTCTTTCCCTTTTGTTGACATCATCAAGCCTGCCAATTGTGGTTAAGGAGTAAGTGGAGAACATGGTTATGAAAATGATCATTGTCTGATGAGTATAAAATCAATGCAGCAAAGCAGAATGGCTTCTTCAGGTTTTGATCATATTTTAGTCTTCTAGCATGTAACAACATTTTTGTGGATATGTTTGAATGGAGATCATATGAAAATGTGCTGAATTAGGGACATATGAGGTCTGCATATATGATATAGTATATCATCAAGGACTGGCTATGTTGGTTTACCTTCAAGGTTCCTTGGGGGTGATGTTGCAAAGTCTAGATATATCTGCAATTGCAGCTTGGATCCTAAAATCCATCCAGCTTGTGTTTCCTAGTTTATCACTGATATGATCTCACTGTGATTTAAATTAGTGATTTCTAAAGTCAGTTTCCGTAGTTTTATTCTCTCATGGAATGTATTAGTAAGAACTGAGAAGAGATTGTCCAGATGTTTCCATCTGTAGTGAAATATCCTCGCTAGTTTCCTGTTTCTGTGAAATGTCTCCCTAATTTGTAAAGATGATCCATAAAGTGACAATTATATCTGCCAAAAGCATTTTGTGTGAATTGGTGATGGTGGTGAGGAAGAGGTATCAAAATAAAGTACTTGCCATGTAAACTCAATTTGGGGATAAGTCCCTTAGGTCTGCTTCCAACTTGATTGTTTCTGTTAAACTTTTCAGATCCTTAAGTTTTAGAATGTTTGGCATGCATTTTTTCACTGGACTATATTTTACAAGGCTAGAACATGCATATTTTTTGTTCTTATAGGTTAGCACGTACAACAACACCTGAACAATCAACCAATAAATATTTGATGAATTAAAATAAGTAAACTAAATGTGAGATTTGAAAGATGTATAATAGAACAAGTATAAAAATAGAAAGTACATTTTCTCTTTCATGCAATGCTATATTTTTTATGCCACTGAATTTGTTTTTATTAATTAATCAATCTATCAACCTTGGCCTTATGTAACTGCATTTCTTGCATGGTTTTTTTTTTTTTTTATACTTTAAAGTATAATGGCATAACACATATTTTATCTACTGAATAATTTGGTCACTGACATCATGATTTCTTGTCCCCAGTCCACACCTGGCTTCGTACCTTTCCTAAAATTCCCATGAGGTCATTTTTAGAAGAGTCATCACTAAAGAACTTAGCTGTGTGCTGTATTCTAGTGAGCTTTTTTTTTTGTTTGTTTTTTTGAAACTATTCCAAGATACTAGGATAGCAGTACAATGCAGCCTACAAGGACTGTGCCAATTGTGAGATGGATCGTAAAAATCAGCTTCAGATACACCATCATGATCAGACATAGGCTGAGTGTATAAGTTAATTTAGATTGCTCTCATGCTGAGGCTTGCTTGTTACATGCAGGGTTTTATACAGTCTTGTTACTTAATGGTTCTTAAAAAAAAAAAAGCCTGTATTACAGAGTCTTTCTTCCATATACTTGGGAACATGCTTGAAATTCCAGGAAGAGAGATTCATTCTTTTAGCTGTAAGGAAGGTGTTTTGATCTTTAAAGGGTAATATCATGAATAACTTACTTGACACCTTTTATGGTTTGGTTCTGCACTCCAGCTTTTGTTCTATGCCTTTCCTTCTTTCACTGCCAAATATGCTATTTGTATTTAGGAGTTCTGCTTTTATTCTTATCAGCTCTAATGCTTTGCATTATGATGTCTACTCTAGTTCCTCTCTCTTTAATGGACTTTAAGGCTAATTTCCAAGATTCTTACTTTTGTCCTCCTTGATATCACTTCATTATTCAGTATATATTCTATCATATTTCTGTGAACATTCTCCTTCTCTGGCCCTTGAACTCTACACCTTTCCATTTTCCTTCCTACCTATACAGCCTGTCCTTTTTGTTTTCTCCTTGGTTGGCTTTATGGCATGCCCTTGTGATCTGCTTTCTCCTAATACCTAGCATAGTTGTCCACTCAATGATTAAATTTTTCTATTAGTTTTCTGTTTCTGCATAACAAATTACTAGAAAATAAATGTAGTTTAAAACAATTCAAAGTTATTAGCTAATAATTTCTCTTAATGAGCAATTAAAAAAGGGTTAGCTGGATCCTATGCTCAGGTCTTCAAGATTGCAAGCTAGCAGGCTGGGGATTAGCTCAGTGGTTCCAGTGCCTGTCTTGCAAGCACAAGGGCCCGGGTTCAATCCCCGGTAACAACATACAATGACGGGCGTGGAGACTCATGCTCAGCAGCAATCAGTAGTACCATGTACCACAGTACCGGGCGTGGTGGCTCATGCCTGTAATCCCAGCACTCGGGAGGCAGAGGCAGGATTGCTGTGATGTGAGTTTGAGGCTGAGTTCAGGGCTAGCCTGAACCACAAAGCGAGACCCTGTCTCAAACAAAAAACAAAAACAAAAACAAAACAAAACAACAACAACAACAACAACAACAAAAGATTGCAAGCTAGCTGTGTTCCATACTGAAGTTCTTGACTGAAGCTTAGTGGTCTTTCCAAGCTCATTCAGGTTGTTGATAGAATACAGTATCTATAGTATAAAGCTCACAGAGGCTGTAAGACCAGCAAGAGCATGTCTTATAAAGATTTCTCTAAACAGATAGGGCTAAGGCTTATTAAAGGTAAGTTTTTTTTTTAGCTCATATTGGCCTCAAACTTAAACCACTGGGCTCAAGAGGGATCACTTGAACTCACATCAGTGCTTCAAGTGCTGGAACTTCAAAAATACATCACCTTTGCCTGGCCACTGTCCCGCTGGATGAATTTATATTCAATAAATTATTGACTTAATCAGGAAAGGTGACATTTCATCATAGAGGGAAATGACACCCGTAAAGCATATGTAGGGCTGGGAATTGTGGTGGCCACTTTAGCATCTCTACTACCATAAGCCTCTGTGTGGATGGCCATCAAAGAGTTCTGGTTATCTTTCATCATCATCTAAAACACCTGTGGCTAGTTTGCAGCCACCTATGGCTGTCTCCATATGGACATTCCAACCACACCTTTAATTCAACACATTCCTTCCAAACTCAGCTTTTTATCTTTTTAAAGAAAGGCATTTCTAGAAGTAAATTCACATTCCTTTTAGGGCACAGCTACAACATTTTAGTCCTGTCATAGTTTATACACAAAATGTTCCCTAAAGGACTTGAAGGCTTGATTTCCAATGAAGCAATTTTCATAGGTAAGGCTCTTAAAAGGTAATTTGCTGGGGCCATAGAGCCCACTCTCATAGAACCCACTGACCACACTCATTGAAATCCCATCCTACCCCCTTCCTGGACCAGGTCTTATTTTAGAGAAGAGTTGCTATTTCATTTCTGTACCTAAGGGTCTTTGACATCATTACTCACTCACTTTTAGCTCCATGAAGTCTGGATCTCTAAAAATTCCCTTGTTCTCTGAGCTGTCTTTGCTGCCTAATCCTCACTCTGAATATGAGGCTTTTGGTCCTTACACTGTTTTCTCTCCCAGCCTCTGGATTTATCCATCTGGTTTATGGTGGAAGAAGACTTGTAAGCTCAGTTGACAAGGATAGGTTTGATAGGAAGAATGAGGCAAATTTCAGCCTGTTCTGTATAATAACTGCTTTCTGTCTTTGGACAAAATACGTGGTATCTAGAGTTTAAAGAAGGAGAGGTTTATTTTGGCTCATATTTTTAGAGGTTTCAGTTTCTGACTGGCTGATTTCAGGGAAGGAACATCATGATGCAAGGGCCTGACAGAGGAAAGCTGCTCAACTGAGAACATCTGGGAAGAGAAGAGCAGGGAAGAGACAGGTAGGAAGGGGTAGGCACCAGAAACAGTCCCTATATTCATGTCCCAATGGCCCACTAATCTTCTGGACATCTCTCAAGTCAGTCAAATTGACAATCAATATTAATCATTATACTCTTAGTCCACGAACATGCTTTCTATTGTTGAACTATCCTGTAGCCAATTTTTCTTTTATTAATTAAAAAAATTACTCTTCATTAAGAACCTCCTTTTGAACTGGAAGAAAAATATTATTCATTCATTCATTGAATTATTTAACGGTTACTGAGTGTTTACAATGTGTATTTAACAGTTACTGGGTGTCTACAGTGCTAACTCCTGGCGAGAGAGACCAGAGATATCTTGAAGCTTGCATTCTAGTGGACAGAGATCCAGCAAAGGGAGAGAGCCTTCTGAGAAAGTTTGGGAAGATTCCACCAAGAGATGACAGTGGACCATACCCTTTCACTTGTACTTTCTTTCTCAACCTCTTACATCTTCCTCAGGACTCTCTTTCTTCCATTCTTCTTCTTTTTTCTTGAATATTTAGATGAACATCAGGTGTCAGGATTTCTTTCTGGAGGAGAGCAGCTGGGGAATTGACCAAGGACACAATGAATGTGACCAAAAGCTAGATGTTAATGGCAAGTTTATTAGGCTGGAAGCAATTTCTTCTATCCGTAGAACCGAGACACAAAGATATTAAGTCAGGATTGGGAGAGGGGGAAGAGAAACCTCATTTAAAAAAAGGACAGACACAGTTAACCATTGTGTCTGGAGGAACCAAAACATCTTAGCTTCTCAGGATCAGGGATGTGTATTAACCAAGATAGTATGTAAACAGTTATCTAGGGAATGGAACTGGCAGAGGACAGAACAAACAAGGAACAAAAGACTACATCACTGTCGCCCTCAAGTACAGGTGCAATTTACGACTTACTGGTCCTTCTGCCATCTGCACCTGGAGCGACTCCATTTTCTGGAGTCTAAGGCTCTATGTGCAATCATATATTTATGGTTTCATCCACAAACAGGTTATTTTTTACATCCTTGAAAATGGAACCTTTATTTTTCTTGCTTAACTGCTTGAACCACTGTCCAGTTTCTTCCTTTCTCTTTCTATATATGTCTTTTTTTTTTTTTTTTTTTTTTTTAAGACAGGGTTTCACTTTGTAGTTCAGGCTGTCCCTGAGCTCACTATGGAGCCCACGCAAGCCTCCACCTCAGGGCAATCCTCCTACCTCTGCCTCCTGAGGGCTGGGATTACAGGCCTGACTACCACACCTGGCTACAAGTCTTTACTGTATCTTGTGGCTTTCATATCCTTTTCATTTATTTACTAGCCCCCTTTAATATGGATTTTGTTTGTCCTTGCCACTTCATTACCCCTTAGCCTTTTGGTTTTATTTTTGTTAACTCCTGAATTTTAATGATCATCTAAGATCTCATGGTCATCAAAACTAGTGCCTTACATCCACTTGTATTTTTATTCATTTAAAAAGTTTCATGGTGTGTCCATTCTTTTGACTTTGTCCATAATGTTTCTTTCCGTTGGCAACCCCTTTTTCTTGTTTTGGCCTAGGCTAAATTTTTGCTACCTTTTATTCTTACTTGATTTTTAAAACATTCTCTTGTGGCATTAATTATTTTATCTTTTGGATTACAAAGTTCAACCTTCTTGTGAGATGAAAAACCCTCCATAGTTTTCTATTAACTATCTGTTAAATGCCTAAAGGAAGTAAGTAAATTTCATTTCATTCTTGAGTATCAAAGGCATTGTATTATTTTATTTTACAAATAGAAATGTCTTGAAGAACTCAGGTATTAGAAATGTAAGACCATATTTGAAGAAATTTGAAACTTACAACATGCCATCACAGGGATAAATGAGCACACCATGTCATGAAATGTTGCGTTCCCACATTTCCACTTACTCATCACATTTCTTTAGTTGTTTGTAACCACTGTTTGAGTCATATGATTGACTGGGTCAGTGGTTCATGTGAAGAAAGATGTTTGGTGTACTACCCTAAATAAGCTTTTGAAATTGTCTCTCCACACTGTCTGCTCTTACCTTCTGGCCCTTGATATCCAATTTCTTTATATATCTGATTTTGATTCAGATAGATTGGAAGAATTATTGAGTATAATGTGAGCCTGTTTTTCCTTTGGGTTCATATATTTATGGATAGAATTTTTATGGATTGAAGTTTATTACATAGCACTTAGAATAATATGTTAGATTTTTATTCAGGTCTGCAAGAATCCGTATGATGCAGACTTTTTCATGCTACCTCCTGTCTCTCTACCTTATCATGTTCTAGTTACAATGGCTTTTTTGAGTGAAGAGTTTTTTTTTTTAAATTAACTACATTAAAGTCTTTTAATTGGTTGATCTTACTGCATAGAATAATTTTGCCATGATTATCATACGCCTTTCACAGGTCTGATTAAATATAATACTTTCTCAGATGTTATTGTAAAAGGGATTGATTCCTTGATTTTTCCTTTGAGTAAGTCCGTTGTTCATGTATACAAACACTATTGATTTTTGAGTATTGATTTTGTATCCAGCTATGCTACTAAATTTAGTGATTAAGTCTAGCAGTCTGTTGGCTGAGTTTTTAGGATCTTTTATACTGGGCATCATGTCATAAGTGAATAATGACAGTTTGACTTCTTCCTTTCCTGTCTTTATTCCTTTTATTTCTTTCCTTGTCTAATTTTTGTGGCTAATGCTTCCAAAACTATATTGAACAGGAGTGGTGATAGTGAATATCTTTGTTTTTTTCCTCAACCTAGCATAAAAGGTTTGAGTTTTTGACCATTTAGTATGATGCTGATTGTTGTCTTCTCATAGACAGCTTTTGTTAGTTTGAGATAAAGACCATCTATTCTAATTTTCAGTAGAGTTTTAATTAAAAATTGGCATCTGAAATGAACAGACATTTTCCAGATAAAGCAATAAACGCAAAGAAGAAACATATGAAGAAATGTTCAACATTGTTAGTCATTTGAGAGATGAAGATGAAAACAACTCTGAGATTCTGTTTCACTGCACAAAGAATGGCTGCTGTGATGAAGTCAACCAACAACAAATGCTGGTGGGAATATGGGGAGAAAGGAACACTTCTCCTTTGTTTGTGGGAAGGCAGACTAATACGACCACTATGAAGATCAGTGTGGAGATTCTGCAAAAAGCTAGGATTAGAGGTCCCATTTGATCCTGCTGTTCCCCTGCTAGGTATATACATGAAAGAATTAAATGAATCATACCATAGTTGATATGTGCTCCTGTGCGTATAGCAGCTCAGTTTGTGATAGCTAAATCTTGGAAATGGCCCAAATGCCCTTCAACAGGAGAATGAATAATGATCTGGTTTTTTAAAAAATAAAGTGGAATATCACTAAGCCATAAAAATGATAAACATGAGTCATTTATACTCAAATGAATATATCTTGAGGACATACTCATAAGTGAAAAAAAGAAGACACAGATGTGTAAATACCCTACCTTTTCTCTAGTATGAAAAACTGAAGATACAAATGAATGCCAAAATATATGATATGCAATTTACCAGCATGTACCAGAGTATGTACCAATCTGTACCAGATTATGTACCAGCAAGGAAGAAAATGTGTAAAAGGAAAGGGGGAAGGGAAAAGTAAAGAAGACAAAGAAAAAACTTGTTTGTTAAAAGAAAATCTTTTGCATATGGGGGTGGGGATTGTAGGGAGGATAGGGGAAAGGGGAAAAATGAGAAACATGATGTGTTGTATATAGATACAAATTCTCAATGTTGAATGTGGTTATAATGTATATATAAGATGTACTGATAAAATCAACAAAAAGTAGAATAAGAACCGACAATGAACTAGAAAAATATACTTTTTTTTTTTTTTAGGTTTTTTGAGACAGGGTCTCGCTTTGTGGTTCAGGCTGGCCCTGAGCTCAGCCTCAAACTCACATCACAGCAATCCTCCTGCCTCTGCCTCCTGAGTGCTGGGATTACAGGCGTGAGCTACCACGCCCAGCACTGTGGTATGTGGTACTGGTTGCTGCTGGGCGTGAGTCTCCATGCCCAGTATGGTATGTGGTTACCAGGGAGTCAAACCCGGGCCCTTGAGCTTGCAAGACAGGTGCCGGAACCACTGAGCTAACTCCCCGGCCCTAGAAAAATATACTTTTAAAGAGGCCTTTCTTAAACCTGCTAGTCAAGAAGAGCTTCTCTTCAAAGTAGTTACCATACTTTGATGTTTTCCTAATCATTTGTTTATTTCTCAATGTGAAGGTAGACTTCACAAAGGAATATAAGTTTCACAAGAGGAGGACTATGTCTATCTTGTTTACTGCTGTATCTCCAGTACCTAGAATAGTTCCTGGCATATAGTAAGGTGATACCTGTGTTTTTGAATAAATGAGAAAGTGAATCAGGTGCCTATTGGCACCAAAATAATTATTTGTTTCTTTTTTTTAGCTTAGGACTCCTTTTTATGCTTTCTTGTAAAACTGGGAAAAGAAGTATAAAGATAGATGTAGGGCAACTTGTACTGTCACATAATAAGGAGGTGCTAAGAGCAAAATCCCTTTAAATTTGGGGGTTGTGTCAAATGGTTGCAGGAACCGACTGGAACACCTTGTTGTCTATGGCCCAAACTGGAATACTCTGGGTAACAGAATACAGTATGTTGTAGAATGGAAAAAAATATTAAATAAAAACTAAGGAAATATGAATATAGGATTTATTAAATAATGTATGTTTTGGTTATTTAATTATAAAATTATACCCCACTGATATAAAATGCTAACAATAGGCATAGCGTTTGTGGAGTATATGAGAATTCTATGTACATCTTGGTAGATTTTCTAAAACTCTTCTAAACTAAGTGTACATAATGGTATGTCCTTCTGTTGGCTAATTTTAAATGCTTTGTCTTCTATTATATATGAATATCATCTTATTTAACCTATTCCCTACTGTCTAAAGATGACACAATATGATCTGTGTTTTTAAAAATGATTATTCTGAAAGATGTTCAAAGAATACTTCCTTACGAGGAACTAAAGAATGACAAAGTATGGTCCTTGTCAACCTCTCTAATTTCATTCTCAATTCTCTCTTTGGGTCTCTCACCATGATTCAGTATTTGGTTTGCTTTCAAGTTTTATTTTTTTCTTGTATGTCAGTCTCTTTCTTGCCTTAGAGTTTTTATGTTATTCTTTTTGTTTTAAAATTTCTTTTCCTTCTCTGTAAATGGGAGTTTCCTATAACTGTTTACTTAATTATTTTCTCTAGTAGTCTTAAGTCTGGGGGTGCCAAGATTGACTATAGGTTTTTCATTTACTTATTTTTGTGCCACCACAGCACAGCGTTTTATATATAACAGCACTCAGTATTTGTTCTCATTCGGTTGTTCAAAAAAGTGGTCAGGTTCTATGTTGGGAGAACATATAAAGGGCTTATAGGGCCTAATCCATACCCTAGTGTATCCCCTAATTTAAAGGAAGAGATAAGAGAAGACGTAAGTGTTAATGGCATGGAGAATGACCGCAGAGTTAGAGGAGCTAGCCAGCTGTGTGACCTCAGATAAGTTTTTTTCCTTGTCTGTTCCTTTACTTCTCCATTTACAAGGATTTTGACTAGAGTCTTTTAGCACTTTGGTTCCCAGATCTGCACATCCAGCCAATCCATGAACGGTACACTGGTTAAATTATTTTTTTCCAAGTCCTTCCAGGTTCCTGCAGTATTTAATTCAGTGGCTTGGGGTAAGGGGTCCAGAAATTTCCTGGATGATTGGCATGTATACGTAGATTTCAGAAAAACTTGTCTAGGTACTTTTGACTTTGACTTGTTATAATTCAAAGTTAAGACAAGGCAAATGTTGAAAGTTCAGCAGTAGTTAGGTAAATTGAGATATTGTATTCATTCAGCCTTTCCTCCTTGGGTGATGGGGGTGGGGATTATTGGGGAAGATGATGTTGAAGTGGGCTTTGAAGACAAGGACAGGATATGGGAAGCTGCATGGATGCAGGGTCAGAGTTTTGTCCAACTTAATTGGGGGCCAAGCAAAGTAGCTGCACGGGAAAATTACTGTTGGGATGAAATGGGCCTTAGTGGTAGTCTTGTTTTTCCTGTTTTACCTGTCAAATTTGCTTTTCTTTAGAGATTAAAGATTCTGTTATTGCAGCTTGATCATTTGGAGGAAGTGAAACATGTGGTCAGGTGGTGAGAGGCCCCATGAGACTGCTGTTTGAAATAATTTAATATGGTCTTCCTGAAGCTTTCTGTGGCTATGCCCTTTGAGGTCCTCTTTGACCACCCCATTGGTTTTCTGGTTGGATACAAAGAATATCAGTCCCACTATGTTATCTAAAATAATAGTTTTGCTGTCATGATGATTATTATTAAACCAATGTTGGCTTTTTTGTTTAAATGAAACCATATAAAGGCAACATTCTGAGTAAATTATACAGCCTGTACTTGATGAAATAATGAGCCTAAGTTTAGGAGATGAAAGTAATGATATAATGCAATATTTAGAATGGATATACAGTATGTAGTTATTAACCTAAAAGTCACATCCTGCACTCTTTCAATTTGTGGAAAATTTGTCATTAATTGCCCAGGAAACCTCTGATTTTTCATACGTAATCACGTCATAGCTGTGGACTTCCCCCCTTCTCCTGACTTAAAATACATCCTTGTAAACAGATTACTTTCAGATTTGTAATATCCCCCTTAAACACTGAGTTGCTAAGTTTAGCACTGCTGCTCTCTTTTTAAAAATAGAACTCTTTCCCCCACTAACTTTGCCTTTGAGTATGTACCAGCAAACCACTTTGTGTTTAATAGCAACTGGTTTAACATCTTATTTAACCTTTCTGCCTCCTGGAAGCCTGCTAATTCTGAAATGCTTTTTATTTTCATTAATTACTATTATGGAGGACCTGGGCAGGATCTTGTCTTTAGACATGATTTGAGAGATGTATTCTAGTGTTTCATTCAAACTTACTCTAAAAAAAGTAGAATCAGAAACACAGAAGTTAAAAATTGAAAAGAAAGAATAAAGTAGTGGATAAGAAATGAGGCAGACAGATTGATGACCTGCCTAGAATCCAGCTCTTGCTTATCTTTAGCAAATGCCTCTGATAATTTTAAGATGTACAAGTAGATTTGTAACTATTCAGCCAATCCACTGTGTCAGGCAGCCCTGTACTGATGTTGGTCTGTTGTCCATCAATTGACTTTGAGGTGAAAGACCAACAGAAATAACAAATCTTTTGTGACTGATTTCTTACAAAGGATTACCTTTATTAATTTTGATTTTTATTCTCATTCAGTATTATCTGAGACCCTTAGAGAATGACTTTCACCAGGATATATTTGAAAGGAAAAAAAAAAAAAACTAACATAGCTGCATCAAAGAAGTATCTAACTCATAGGAAGAACCTCTGACTTAACAAAACTTCCCCAAATTCAAGAAGAGGCGTCACAAGAAAATGACTGCTCCTGCATCTCTTCTGTCTTGCAGTCTGCCAGACTTTTAGGAAAAAAGGGGTTCTGAAGTGTAGTAGAGCTAGGAAGCAAATTTAAGGATCATTTACCATTTTGCAAATTGTATCCTGTGTCCCTGCTGCCTGTGGTGATGTTGCTGGCCTGCTTTATCCAAATCATTTGGGATGTTATCTGCTTATGTGTTAGGATTTCATATATTATTCAATTTGATATAACAGTTTTGATCCTTAAAAAGTTCATCCATTCATTCCAAATGCCCAACAGTCCATAGAAGATAGATTTGAGGGCCAAATAATTTAAATGATATATTCCTGGTCATTCAACAATATGGAGGTTGACAGAATTTAGAAACCCTGAATCTGGACTTCCCAACCAGGACATTTTTGCTACAAAATGTTGATTTGATTTTCCATTTTGAAAGACACAGGAGTGATCTGTGAAATGGTGATTAGCACCAGGCAGCCCCAGGCAGCCCTGCGGTGCTCTATGGTTCAAATGCCCAAGACCAGATGGAAGTCCAGAAGTGGATGACTCAAAGTTTATTAGTCTTGCCACCTGGGCAGTACAGCCGAACCAGCTGCCATGAGGCAGTTCCAATTTCAGCAGAGCAGTAAACGGACACAGAAATGAGTGAAAAATCCCAAGAATAAAGTGAAGGAGAAAGACTGTAAAGGGAGACTCCTTCAGGGTGGGTCCTGTCAGTTTCTCTTGTGGGAGGCACAGCTGTCATACCAGGTAGAGGGTAAAAGAAAAACAGTGGTTCCAGCCCTAAAGAGCCCCTGAAGTTTAAGTTGTTCCAGCAGCTAAATCCATTTGGGATATGTTTGAATATCTGGCTTGGTGGGTTCCTCGTCATATCTGAGAATCTGAAAAGAGGGAAATCAAGCCATTGCTCTTTAATGATGACTGGCACCTCCCGCTCAATTTGTGGAGACTTCTTTGGTTACTTCCTTTCCGTGGTTCTAGGCTGTTGAGGCGCAGGACTTCCCTGGAGTATAAGCTTCTTGTGGTAGGTCATTAAAAACATGTTATCTGCATGCTGTCCTCATATGAGGTGGACTGTTTTTCTTTTTGAAGACCTCTCATGAGATACTGTTAGAGTGAGAAGTTGATCTTCAGGTTTTAGATGCCCACTGTAACAGGCCCACCATGCTCAAAAATCAAAATGAGAATGATCATGTGGGTGTGGGGCTGGGACCAAATGCATGGAAGTACAGTTATGTTTGTTTAATGAAGTTTTAGAAAGTCAAATAATCTTGATCTGTGTGAAAATGCTTGGGCAATAAATGACAGAAAACCTGACCGAACTGACTTAAATGAAATAAAAGCTTGTGATTATTACTTTTTCATGTGACGAGGAGTTTAGAGGAATATGGCTCCCGGCTTTGGCTTGTCTATTCAGAGGTGACATAGACTCTCGGTGTGTCACTGTGATGAAAAGTAAAAGGAAACAGGAGGAGAGGGGAAAGGCACATACTAATGTTCTTCTGTGGCTTTGTTGTTCACGGCCGGACAAAGGTTCCCTCTGCTTGGCCAACCTCCGCTGCATTCATCTTTGATGATGATCTTTTCAGGCGCTGAATGTGTCCATGTTTATATTTATGAATCTATCACTACTGACTGTCATGCACTAATGTCATACTAATATTTATTGGTAGGATGACAATATAGATATTTGTTTGTCTTCTAACCTGTTTGGATTCTTTTCTCCTATAGTGACATGAAATGAAATTACTTTCATTTTACAGCATTTTGTTCATGAGTACAAATAAACTGTTTTTTCTTTTCTTTTTTTTTTTTTTTGGGTAGGTGGCATGTTTGACCCACGTAGCTGCTAATTATCTCATTAGCCAAAAGGAAGGGAAACGCTGGGGCACAGCTCATGGAAGTATTGTTCCTTACCAGGTAAGTATACAGCCGTTTAGCCTTATGTTACTATAATGTGCAGTTTTGTGTGATATGAATTTGGGAGATGATTTTTTTAAATCCTCCAGGGTCTTCTGTAATGTATCTCTGTCTGGTTATAACAAGGTTCTATTGTTAGCTTTAAATTCTGCATTTTATGTGTTTCTTCATCAGAAGATTAGTAACAGGACACTTAAATGGATCAAAGGAGCTTGTTGAAAGTGAGTGGCTTCTGGGCTCACATGATGGTTTGCTTTTTTTTTCCCCCATCCAAATGAGGTACTGCCTAGTCATTCTAGACTAGAATGTCAGTTATGAAATGAAATGTTACCTTCCCCCTCTGACAGCAATATTCTCCACAGGGTTGCAGTGAAACCAGAGTCTGCATGTGATGGATCTTCCTTTTTGGAGCAAAGCAGATGGCTTAGGAGCTACTGTTCCTTATTAAGTGTCTAAACTTATCTATAGAAATTCTGGACTTGGGCTAGTATGAATGAATATGTGAAGAAACTGTGATTTTTCAAAAATAAAAATGAGTCAGTCTGTCTTCTCTTCCAAACCTCTAACCTTTGTGTAGTCTGGGTTGCATCATATTTCCTTATAGTTGTTAATATACTTGTCAGAAGTTCTGTACTGTGTTGTGAGAGTACATGTATCTTTTCATCCTTGTAGCTTTTCTCAAAACCAATAGGAGTGCAGATTGGGTACCCTATAAATATCTCCTGAATGAAGGAGTGAATTTTACTCTAGTCATTTCATTGTTAGTGCTCTTGATACAGAATATAAAAGTCAGCATTTTTCATTTGCCAGGAAAATCCATCAACATTGCTGACTGTCCTTTTAAGTTTAAGACACTGTTTCTTTCCTCAGGCAAAAGTAATTTCTTTTCCTTTTTCAAAAAGTCTGCATTTGAAGAAAGCAGTAATCTTGTGTTAGCCTAGGCTTCTCCTCTCTCTTTTTGTGTTGATGGTCTTTTTATACCTGAGGCTGTAGCAGGATTCCATTGTAGAACTGCTTTTCAACATGTTGAGTTAATCTTTTGGCATTAATTACGATAATGGAGACATTTTCCTTAGTCTCTTTGTTTTTTTCTCCACTAGTGCTTTCATGCCCACCACTAGTGATGTTTTGCTTCTCTGCTTCCTACCCCTTTGCGGTTGACCCTGGACTTCTAGCCAAACCTACCGGCTTTCATAACAGTCCTCACATGTTTTAACTGATTAGAGATCATCAGATTTAGTCTTCTTATTTTAAAGATAAGAAATCTGATCCTTAGATTGTGTAGATGAACTCCAATTCTGGCTTCCTGGTTCATTGTTGAGAATTCTTTCAGACCCTTCAACTACTGACAAGAGAGTGCTGTGGTTTCTGGTTTCAGTTCCTTTCTTAAAATTTCTACAAGCCCTTCATCTAACTCACTTCTAGCTTAAGGTCTCATTAAATACTTTATATTCAGCATTGATAAAGAAAATACTTTTCAAGGGCATTTAAAAAAAAGGTCAATGTTGGAATCTCTGCAACTTCATCCCATATAAGGAAAATTGGAGCTTCAGTCTTTGATATATATGGAGGAAACATCTCCGAACTGGAAGACTTTGTAGTGTAAATTCAAAGTCACATCACAAAGGCAGGTGTTCCTATATTAAAACATAAAGTTCATAGTTTTTTTTAATTTAAGAAATACTACACCTTTTAAAGCCAGGTATAGTGGTGCATGCCTTCAGTCCAAATACTTGGGAGGTTGAGACAGAAGGATCATTATGAGTTTTCTGCCAACCTGGGATACAGTGTGAGTTCAAGAAGTGCCTCTACTACATGGTGAGACACACCAAAAACCACGTACACACATATATCTGCGCATGAACACGTGTACATGCATGCGCGCACACACACACACACACACACACACACACACACACACATGCTTTAAAAAGCTTTCATGTTCTGGCATGTTAGAGATATTTTCAGTTATTTCACTGTGGAGTATAAATTCAGAATCAGAGATTGAGAATCTTGCCTTTTATTTTGGAAGGTAAAAGGTCTAGGTCTCTCAATCTCTCTCTCTTTCTCCTATAAAATTAGAAATGTAATTTTCCTGGTTGAATCATCTCAGTCATATTAAATGGGTACTGTGGTTATTTGATTATAGTTGTTTGCAGCTTTATTAGCTGTAAGAAGAGATATACTAGAGTCTGTCCTCAGGAGCCCCAAAATAATTTGTTTCCTCTCGATAGAGAACTATTTCAGCACTGTGATTCTGAAACAAATGCAAATTTAACTTGAATAAAACCAACAGCAAGATGGGTCCTAGATATGCTTAGAGATCCTGGTCTGTTTTCAATTTTTAAGTAGATTTCAGGAATATTTTCATGGCTGAGTGCCAAGATAATTATAATTCAGTTTCCTATAATAATTACAGCTTTGCATCTAGTTTAAGTAGTCTGAGTCTTGAGCTGAGTGTCTGTACTGGAAGACCTTAGTAGCCTCAGGAGTCAATTAAGAGTCGTGCTTACTTTGTTAAACCCTGTCTGGAAGATCGTAGACCTCAAATGCTTGGAATGTCAATTTCTTCAAGTATTGATCTTTGATTTTTGTGTTAGTTTTTAAACAGAATTCTTAATTTCTCAGATTGATTACCCACTTATGTGTCTTCCCTCTCAACTTTTAAAAAATGAGTGAATTAAACAAAAATAGGCACAATTGGGATAATAATTTCACTGTTTAATTTGTTGGTGAATATTTTTAAGAGAATTCAGGTTTTTCAAAAGCATATTTGAGTTTCAATTTTTGGGGTGGGCCCCAATATTAAGATTAAAATCAGGGCCTTCATACTAAGCTAAAACCCTAGCCTTTTAATTATTCATTTTTGAGTCAGGATCTTTCTATGTTTCTGATTCACCACAATGAGGCTCAAACTTTCAGTCTGCCTGCCTCAGTCTCTCCCAGGGCTAGGATCCTTGGACTGTGCTCCCACACCGTTTCATATGCCTCCTGTTCCTATTACTGTTGCACCTTGCCCTCAAGAAACACAGCCTGGGCTGCGGATTTAGCTCAGTGGTTCCAGCTCCTGCCTAGCAAGTGTAAGGGCCTGGGTTTGATCCCCGGTAACCATATACAATGCCAGGTGTGGAGACTCATGCCCACCAGAAATCAGAACCACATAACACAGTGCTGGGTATGGTGGCTTATGCCTGTTATCCCAGCACTTAGGAGGCAGAAGCAGGAGGATTGCTGTGAGTTCAGGGCTAACCTGAACTATAAAAGCAAGACCCTGTCTCAAAAGAGAAAGAAACAGTTTAAGGGACTAATAATTTCATAATGTTCATATTAATATTTTTATTTCATTGCCTATTAAACTACTGTATTTATAAATCTAGGAGCATGTTGAGATGAGAGAGGTGTGTATGGACAAAGCAGGTAGTTGGTTCTTATAAAAATATATTTCATTATGTAACAAGTTATCAGTGAGACTACTGCCCTTCAGGTAAGTGACCACATGATCATTTCTTTAATTTTGAAGCTCTTTCTTCTAAATTTTTATCTTCCTAGGAGCTTAAATTTGCTTGTTATCCCCACTAGCTTCTAACTCTAATATCATGGAGGATTCTTTTACAAATACACTCTGAGAACAGGTAACAACACTGAATATTTTGAAGAAAGACAAATAGTTTGGTTTCTTACTATAGATAAAATTCTCACCTGGTCTCAGAGCAGGAGAACTTCCATCCCTCCTTCTCTCCCTCCTTCCCAACCCATACTTCTTTGTTTGTTTGTTTGTTTGTTTCTTTCTTTCTTTCATTCATCATTTCAATATGTAGTTCAGGCTGGCCTTGACTTGTAGTGATCCTCCTGCCTCAGCCTCCCAAGTGCTGCAATTATAGGTGTGTGCGTGCCACCATGCCTGGGTAGAACTCACCTTTCAAATGAGCTACTATCAGTGAGTTTCCCTGCCTTGAACAGCAAAAGAATTTTCCTCTGTTCTGTTTCTTTATCTCTGATGTCTTTTGTCTCTCTTCATGAATAACAAACTCCTCTAGTCTATTGGAATTATTATGTCCTCTATTGCAAACATAGATCTTAGGTAGGTATCTCAACCCTGAGAATTTTCATTTAGATTTCCATTTAAAGAGAACCCCTGTCTAAGGTGCATGCCAATGTGTGAGTCCTATAGAAACCCACCAAGCTCTATATTCCCGATGAGATCGTTTCCCCCTGAGTTACCCTCTACACAGTAGAACTTCAAGGAACCTCACAATTTCACACGATCTTTTACAATGACAGCTCCTTCTACTAAAATATTTCTTCCTTGCTCAGGACAAATTGCCTACAAGATCAATCCTGAAAATGAGTCTACAACCACAGCCATTTCCTTTCCTTAAAAGACTGCTAACACAAATCCTATCATTCTTGCTTTTATTTCTCTTTTTTTCTTTCTTTTGCTTTCTCCCACAGCCTTGTCTAGGTCTTGCTCTGCTATCCAGAGTGCTTTGGAACTCCAGGGTCCCACTGAGCCTCCTGCCTCAATCCCCTGAGTAGTTAGGGTTATAGGCATGTGCCACCATGCTCAGATATATCATCATTCATTTGGCACCAAGTCCTCAAGCTTTTCAGGCCATTCATTGTTCCCTGGACAGTTTCCCTTAGCCTCCCTTTTCCTTTGACCCAGTTATTTCTGTCACCATCAGGCTTGGTGGCTGTAAAATCCACATAGAGGACTCTTTCAAAGCCTGGCCTCTTGTTTCTTTCACCCCACTCTGTCTTTAACATTTTTCTGTTCTTACTCAGCTTCCACTCATGTGTTTCTCAAACTTCAACGTGGATATGGACCATCCAGAAGTCTTGTTAAGATATAGCTGTTGATTGGAGAGGACATTTGATGCAGCACAATGAGTGCTGAGCTTCCAGATCTCGATTTTATTGTAATTAGTGATATCGTCATTGCTCTTGGACTGGACTGATGGAGTTGCAGTACTGAGTAGACTCACTCCTGCACCTGTTGCATGCCTGTGCCCAGTCCGTGGATATGAGTAGAAAACACTGCTGTGCTATAGCCTGCCTCCCAGTCTGGAGTCCAGCCATCTCTCTCAAATGGTCTCTGCCTTACCCAGCAGTCCTGCCATATTCACCTCCATCATGCATTTTCTGTCTCTGAGATTACTGCTTCACATTTTCTCTTTCCTCAGATCTCCATTTCTCCTCATCCTAGCTGGATTTTGCCTCCTATGTCATGGAAAATTGACACAGTCAGAAGAAATGACTTTTCTGTTGCCCAAACTACTATATTCTCATCACCTATGGTTCCCTATGTATCCTCCCATTCCAAGTGGATGAATTGTCCCTTACTACATTTTGCTTGGGTAAACATTGTTCCTGAACTTCATCTGCTCTATCCCCTGATGATCCATCAGGAGAAAAGTATATGGATGTATCTTTGACTTTCAAACCCCACCAACCTCCTTTGCCACCAGGGCAGGCCTTTTCCCATCTGCAGTCCCATTTCTCTACACATTTCAATTACAAATCTCTTCTGAGGAGCTTTGGGTGGCGGTTGGTGGTGGGAGCTATACCAGAAGTTTGGGTGGAGTGGAATAGCCAGGGGCACTTGACTTTCTCAGTGTTCATTAAGAAGAATACTACTTTTATGCTCATTCTTGAGACTTTCAAATGACAAGCCTTCAAAGGAAAGTTTTTCCTTTAAATGGCCTATTAAATGACTTGTTGATTTCATCTAAAGTTTTCTTCTGAAATAGCTTCTAATGTAAGAGATTCAAGAAAACAATTACCTTAGATGGCTAAATAAAATAATGCTTTCTTTGTTTCACTTTGGGTTTATTTAACCAAGGAGTAGAGCAGGAAGCTGTGCTTTATTTGTGGTAGGACCATGATGCTGTATATTTAGTTTGGCACAAGAAGAGATTCAGACAGGCAGTCAATTCCAAGTTTGAGGAGATGCAGCAGTTTGTTATCATTCCGTAAAAAATATCAAAGTGCTGTTCAAGCCTAGAAGATGAGGTAACATTGAGAACTTTTTCTAAAAGATTCTGTTAATGATTTCTTTTAAGAGTCCAAATGTGAATGTCATGCATCTGATTATTATTACGTTTTTTTAAACCATAGTAACATTGAGGAACTCAGAAAAGTGTGAGTTTTAATTTAAATGGGCATATGATTGTATTGATTATTTAATGTAATCAATACTTGAGTAATAGCAGTGATAATTATCATAGTTGCTAAAACATTTAATGTATGTTTTTTTCATTTCACTTTGTAAATTGATACAAAAGAGACTCAGAAATGTTTAGCAACTTTCCTAGGTCTTAGCCTAGATTAAAGCCATGGTTTCGAGATTTTAAAACTTATTTCCTTTCCTACCATACCCAAAGTATTAGTTCTTTCAGTTCTTTATGCCATGTGAGTAGGAGCTTTTAAAACAATTATGGACAGATTAATTCTGTTCTATAATCTCTTTGATGAATGACCTATTTACTATAGTTCAGAAGGCTACTACAGCTAACTAGTAGCCTTGCTGAAGAAGTATGCTTGAATTCTGAGATATGGGGCCAGCGAAGCTCTGGGGAAGCCCCTGTCATGGCTTCGATTCATGTGACTCAACAAATCAAGTAAACAATTCATCAAGGCCCCTCGAGGTGGAGTAGACCCTGTCTTAGCCCGGAAAGCTCTGGGAGAGAAAGAACTGAGTCCTTGATGTCAAGGAACTCAAAGGCAGAGTGCCAGGGATAAGACGCAAGTTCAAGCTTCGGAGTCAGGCAGATGTGGAGGAACTGAGATGGTGTGTGCTTAGAATGTTGTGCATTACCTGACTCTCAAAAATACATAATAGTAAGCTGTGACTCTTACCATTAGAACTGAACTAATAATTCTAAGTTTTAATTAATAATTTCTGTGAAAGTATGAAGTTTAGTGATTGTGAAAGCTATCTTTGAAGTTCAGAGGCACATAGTTGACTTTCTTAACTTTAATGAAATGTATAGTTTTTTTTTTTTTTTTAAGAGAAAAAGGAAGGCAACATTCTGGTGTTTCTCTCTCTGTCTCTTTTTTTAGCACTTCCTAGACCCTTTTAAGAAATTGTAATATTGAGCCAATGATTAAATGTAGCATTATTAAAAAATACGGTAAGGGGGAGTCATATGTAGTGATACCAAATAGTTGCTGAAGGGAATATGGATTCTAGTTTACTGAATTTCTTAGTTAATTGAAATTTTTTTTTTTGGTCAATTTGAGACAGGATCTCATTATGTAGTTTTTTAGGCTGGTTTTGAACTTGTGATTCTCCTGCCTCAGCCTGTTGAGTTCATGGATTATAGGTGTGCACCACTATGCCTAGCTTTGAGATTTAATATGAATTCATAGCAAAATGAAATATGACAAAAATGATGTTCAGTGGCTATCTCTGAGAAGCTCACAAGATGAGAACCTGTCTCTATAGAAAGCATAAACCAACCCTTTTGTGTTATGAAGTCTTAAGGCTATACTTTTAGGGATCATTTCTATAGTCTGTGTTATGAAGACTTTTCCCACAATTTTATGAAGAAATGCAGAGTATTTTAAACACCCATTCTTTTTTTAAATAAGTATGTATTAATTTTTAAAAATATTTAGTTTCAGTGTGGTATCTTCATACATGCTTGTAATATACCTTGACCATATCTATCTCTGTTATTGTCTCCTACACTTCTTTCCCCTAATTCTTTTACTGTTACCTAATAATATTCTCCCTTCTACTGACATAACATCTTTTCTAGATTCCACATATTAAAGAAAGAACATGATATTTGTCTTCTGGATTATTTCATTTGATAACTTCCTGTTCCATCTGTTATCTTACAAGTGACATAATTTCTTTCTTGTTTATGGCTGAGTAATATTACATTGTGTAGATATGCCACTTTTTTAAAAACTCATTCATCTCTTGATGAGCACCAAGACTAGTTCCATATTTTAGATGTTGTGAATTGTGTTATAATAAACATGAGTATGCAGACATCCAGATAATATACTGACTTTTAATTTCTTTGAGTATATACATCAAGGAATGGTATTCCTGGGTTATGTGGTAATTCTATGTTTAATGCTGTGGAGAATCTCAGTGCTGATTTCCATAGGGGCTGCACTAATTTATATTTCTACCAACTGTATAGAAAAGTTCCCCCACCCCAGTCTGCATCTTTTCAAGCTTTTATCATATTTTGTAATGTTGAGGATAGCCATTTTTCCTGGGTTGAGATGGAATCACAATATCCTTTGATTTGCATTTCCTAATTGGCTAGAGATGCTGGAATTCTTTCATTTGTACTTTTTCTCCCTTACAACAGATCCAACTTTGTTAAACACCTATTCTTATAATCCAAATGCTTCAAAGATTCCAGGTATTACTTTGGTAAGAGTTACTTATTTAAAAAAATACCTGGGGGAGGGGCACCAATGAGGGAGGAGGAGGAAAAGAAAGAGGGGAAAGAAAAAATGAAAAAAGAAAGAAAAATGGAAACAAAGCTTAAATAAATAGGAAATGGTAAAGAGTTGAAGGGGAAGAGGGCAAGAGAATTGGAAAAATAAGAACCAAGATACATCATATATGGTACAAATTCCCTGTCA
The DNA here is from genome assembly GCA_004026965.1 of Petromus typicus. NCBI lineage: Eukaryota > Metazoa > Chordata > Mammalia > Rodentia > Petromuridae > Petromus > Petromus typicus. The sequence continues at coordinate 26,577 of PVIR01018028.1, forward strand.
TGAATGTGACCATTAATGTCTACCTAAAATGTACTGAGAAACTTAATGAATAAAGGTGAAATAAAAAGTCTGGGGACCAAGTAGGAGAAAAAGAACAGGTGATAACAAATATGTTAGATTGTATTTCGGAGATTTCTGCAAACTTTTGAATTAATTAACATTTACAGTACAGACCATTTAGATAATTTTCTGGTATTTTCAAGCAGGAATTGTTATTCTTTTCTTTATTGAATTTATTGGTACATCTTAAGTATACATTACTTTAAAATTTTGAAAATTTGTTCATGATATATCATGAATCTTTTTTTTTTTTTTTTGAGACAGGGTTTCCCTTTTTGTAGTTCAGGCTGGCCCTGAGCTCAGCCTTGAACTCACATCAATCTTCCTGCCTCTGCCTCCTAAGTGCTGGGATTACAGGTGTGAGCCACCACGCCCAGCACTGTGGTATGTGGTACTGGTTGCTGCTGGGCGTGAGTCTCCATGCCCAGTACTGTATGTGGTTACCAGGGATCAAACCCGGGCCCTTGCATTTGCAAGGCAGGCACCAGAACCACTGAGCTAAATCCCCGACCCTTGGTTCTTATTTTTTTATCATTTCACTTCCCTCCCTTCAGCCCCTCCAGCCCCTATTTATGTAAGCTTTGTTTCCATTTTTCCCACAGTTTTTTTTTTCTGTCCCTTCTTTGCTTTCCACAGCAGCAATGATTTGAAGGTCTGCTTACTGCTCTTGTTCAAAGAGCTTTAACCAGGTATCTTTAGGGTATTTGCTTCAAAGTTTAGGGAAAAAAATGACCAGAAACTGAGTCTCTTAAGTCTTTAAATCAACCCAAACCGATAAATTTGAGATTCCTGCTAAAGCAAAATGAAGTTATTTTTTGAAGACCCTGGTTATTTCAAAATTAACAGGTGATGACTTTGCAAAACAACAAAATGAAACAAAACAATAATGAACAACAACCCCCTCCCCAAGCAAATAGGTCACTGCGGAGTCCAATAGGCAGATAAAATGGGGGCCCATGTGCCAGCTGCTGGCATAATAGTTGCGCTCTTTAGGCTTCTCATTAGAAAGATGTGCCTCTCTTTGATTTAAAACAATGTTCCCAAACCTAAGACAATTTAGGTAATGTGACGCTCAAGGGAAGCATATTGCTCCAAGAAGCAATGCATTTGTAACTATTCAAAAACTACTTTGATTTTTAAATGTTCAAATTGCCTCTGGTTGATAACTGCAGTCTTTCAAATGCATTTCTCCGAGAGGCAAAGTAGAAAGCAGCCCAGTGTGGAAAGGCAATAAAGTGAGAGTAATCAGTTCTGAGTTCTTTTAGAGTTTCATCAACCTTTTTGGTATTCTCATGATGTATGCAGAATTGATTGGATTTCAAGCGTTTGGTGCCCACAAAATTTATCTAAAATTATCCACAGAAATTAAATGCCATTTAAAATATTTAATTTGATAAGAATGTTAGTCATCCTTATTAATATGTTAGTAATAATCATTGTAATTATTGAGGTAATATGAATGAGTGAATGACTCCAATTATGCCAATTATATTAGCTCAGTGCATATAGCAGCTATCATGGTGTGTTTGGCTGCTATTCCCATTTTCAGATGAGGAATGCAGAGTTTAGGTAACTTGCCCAAGGTCACAAATAAGTAATGTAAGGGGAATTCTGAGCAAAGCAGGGAGACTATTGTAAAATAAAGGCAGATGATGAGACACTGCACGGTCAGTTTCACTTTCTTCTCCATCCCACTTTGGATGAAGAGTTATGTGACATTTTCTTTTATATATTTTCCCCTTTAGGACTGCCAAGAACAACTGAAGAGGTATAAACAGTTCAATTGTTTACTCATCACAGGAGTCCTTAATTATGACTTAAAAGCAAAATTCCTTCAGGGATCTGGTTGTACATCCTTTGAATACATCCTTTGATTGCATCTGCGAAATTGTATTAGAGGCACAGTTAAGCCAACTTGTAAGGAAACAACTCCATCTAGCTCTGTAGTTTATTGAGAACGATTCTGTGCTTGAGCAATGTAGGAGTTTGGGTTGATTTAAAGACTTGTGAGACTCACAGTTTCTGGTCATTTTTCCCCCTAGTACTGGTGATTGAATTTGGGGCCTTTGCACTGATCTACCTCCTTAGCCCTTTTAGATTTTGAGGTAGGGTCATGCTAAGTGGCTAAGTTAACCAGGTTGGGCTCGAACTTGCTGTCTCCCTACCTCAGCCTCCTAGAGTGCTGGGATTACAAGGGTGCACCACCACAACAGGAGTTTACGGCTTTAATATGGTATTTCTGTGAGGTTGGTAACTAGGGCAGGAGCTGGGGTAGGAAGGGATGTTTAGGACATGAGGTACGGTATTTTGGGCAGAGGTGGGGGCACAACCTGGGGGGAACCATGTCAACACATCTCCACATATGCAAGAACTGTTTTCAAATAGAACAGTTCTCCTTTTTTTATGGCCGTGTTTGTTAGTTTGGAACAGAGGATCCATTGCTTAAAATATGATATTTTTGATCCCAGATCAACAAACTTGTATGAAAGGGTTCTATTGATCTAGAAGTGGGTTTTGTACATGTTTGTGTATGTGCTTCCAAGAAGAGAGACTGATTTCTCCCCTGGCTGAAAGTCGGTGTTGTGGCTCCTAGAACCGCGGATCCTATTCCAGAGGAGAGGAAGAATTGGATGGGAGGAGTCTGCAGCCAGGCAGAAGTCCTCCCTGGAAGAATGCGCACATTATTTTAGAGTCAAGAGATACACCTGCTGGCTCCTTCGAGATTAACTCTCTTTGGATCGGAGAAAAAAAAAAAATCACACAAGCCTGGATTTGGAATCAGTGGGATCTATCTGGGTTTAGTTACAGACCCTGTTCTTGCAGATGTCCAGGGCAGATCGTGTTGAAATTCCCAGGAAGGGTGCTCAGCGCTCAGTTAGTCGCATCTAGTGGATCCTGGTTCCTGTGCGGATCACCTGTGTGCAGAGGGAACTCAGCTCAAACTCAGGGCTCTTAGGATATAACGCAGTGCTGGGCAAGAAAAGGATGACACGAAGTCGGTCCGTAAGGTTTTGAAATGCCGCAGTGTCTCTGTATCAGACGTGAACCCAGTACTCACGGACACTTCTGACTGTATCCTGTGCTCTTTTGCTTCTTAATTTGCTTCTGGCATTTATGGAAAAGGGATGTATACTATCGCGTGGACCCTGCCAAGACACGAGGTGCTGAATGTGTGTGCTGAGTGCGGCTAGGCGAGCAGGAACCTGTAAAAAGTCACACGACTAATTCACTTGACCTATGTTTAATCTAAAATTATTTTCACACATCCCTTACCTTTTCTCCTGAGGGTAAGTGTGAGAGATGTGAAACGTTTGAGGTCTCTGAGTGAGAAGCTCGTGCAGCGCCAGCCTTGGTTTCACTGGGAAGTCGTGAGAAGCGACAGAGTCCATTTGATTCTATTGAACTGAATCTGCATTTTAACAAGGTTCCCAGATGATTAATTTCTATTTTAGAATGTGCAATTCTACCGTAAGGCGCATTTGAAACTCTTTTTTGTCATCCTAATGTGAGTCCACTAGATGTCACTCTTGTAACCTGGTAATGGGATGGTGTGCTTTTAAATCAAGATGTAAAAATTCCTGAACACGATCATATTATTGGGTAATTTCCATGCTAATGTTAGAGCTACTGATATACACATTGATTATTTAAGGTAAAATTACCCCCTTTTTTGGGGGGGGGGTGAAACTTTTGGGAAGAGATTCTCAGAGATGCTATTGATTTGTTGAATTAGAGCTCCTGCCTGCTGTCTTTTGGTTTTCCTTCAAGTACCCTGGCAAGCTCAAATCGTCATTATATAATAAGCATACAGAATATGCTGCTACTGCTCTGACTGGCGCTCTGGAAGCACAGCGCCCTGGCTACTGAATACAGCAGCACGGAATGGGCCCATGGGTTTGCTCTCTGTGGAAATGACTGAGAGCAGAAAGGAAGCAAGGCTGTACCCTGGAATTAGCATCAACCTCTGAGATGTGATTGTTGGAGAAAGTGTCGACCTTTCAGAGTTCTCAAAAGGTCTCAAGGGTGGTATTCTAAAGAAGATCCTGTCTGCTTAGAAAGAAGTATCCCAAATGTAATCTTGTAGGGAGTTAGTTTCAGTGTGAAGACGAATACAAGGACATTCACAGGTACAGTAATGTCCTCAGAGAGATGGTCCACTTTCAGAGGTGGATGAGGCCCCTAGGAAAGGTCCTGTTAACAACTGCTTAGGTCTGTGGATTATGAGAGGAGGTGAAAAGGTTAAAGACCGTGCTCTAGAAGTTCCAACTTTTTACCGGATGCCCAGCTTGAGAAGAGTTAGCTGTTGAAATAAATCAGCCTTTTGCAGAACTCTCCTCCCTGTGAGTCTGATGTGGTTTTTCATCTGTTTCAGTTAACAAGGGAAACAAACAAGTCATAAAGTAGCAGGTGTGTATGTGTGCTCGAATGTGCCTGTGTGTCCTTCCTCTTCTGGATATAGGGAAGGGCGTTGGATTAATTAATGTGTATCAGTAAATGAAGGAAAATGTTTAGTCCGACTGATTTTAGATCAGAAAAATACTCTGATGTGAAAATATTGTGCTTTGAACTTAAATATAATTTTGTTTTCTCCAGAATGATTAAGGCAACCATCGCATTTACTTATAAACTTGAATTCTTTTTCTAACATCACTTATGTGCTTCTTGATGACCATGAATAGAATTAACTTTAAGACATTTTACCAAAAATTAATTTTATTTTTAAAAACAGTGTCTAAATTATGGAAAAATAATGCTCACTCCTATTCCTAGCCAGTATAAACTTCCATTCTACAGGGATAGAATTGTATCTGACTATCCCCTTTACTGTTGAATTTTCTTCTCTCCTTTTAAAAAAATCTTTTGCTGTTGACACTCCAGAAGTTGTCAGAGATAAGATTGTTTAGCTCTAGATTATGGGCATTGGGGGGTCAGACAGTCACTGGGTATACTGCTTCATTTCACCACATTTCTTCATTTATAAAATAGGGACAAAACTATCTGCCTCAAGGGCTGTGGTGAGGATTTGGAAAGACAAGGCATAGAAAGCATGTGGCATAGTCTGCACAGAGGGTAAGTTTCATATATGGGAGCAGTTACTACCATTTCTGCGTCCATCTTGGAGACCTCGGACCTGTTGTAAACTTCATCTCTCAGCTGTTATACCTAGTCCACCACCTGTGGCAGGAAACCCTGTTGCTATAATTTTTTTCTCTTCTAGAGAAGGATTCAAAGTTTTGGGGAACTCTTGTTTCTACATATCAGATGTGTTCATGAGGAGAAGGTGGGTCAGTGGTGAGCAGATCAGTGAGCTCATGTTGTAAGAGTGGCGTGGAACAGGTTGACCCTACAATAGCAACAGGAACAGAAGTTTTTCGTGCAACTCACTTTGGAATTCTTAAGGAAAGTTTCCCTCAGTGTTAGAACTGGTGATCAGCTTGGCTTGATAGTACTTCGGGCCCTGTTAGTGTTGTCATGATAGCCATACTCACAGGCTGGTCTGTGGTCCCCATCACAATTTGAGCATTAGTTCTAGAGAGAAACACACTTAGATACAAATGGCCAAACCCTAATTGATCTCTGCAATGTAAGTTCTATATTGCCTGTTCTTTCATTTCTTTACTACTTTGAATGTTTTTTCTTTTTTTTTTTAATTCAGAGAGGACCTTTAGGTTTTCAGTAGCTATAGCTCATGTGTTGGGGTCACTGGAAAGTTACCTGATTAGCAGCTTTACAGCTTTTGAAAGCTACTGTGAGGAAATCTAAAGAGTTCTTTAAAACATGGCAGTAGAGTCATTGCACTTATTTCATAATGAGCCCTGTGGTTTTGGGATACTTTTCTATTGATGAAGAATGATGGAAACTCTGATGTAACATCACTGTGTTAGTGTGCTGTCTCAAACAGAACAGGATATAAAATACTACTGAATTATGAACATTACATACCTTAAGAATGCATTCATTTTTTTCTGCTAGACTTTTGGAGTATACATTGTATTTTTTTACATAGTTAACGTTAATATATATTTTTGGTATTTACATAAAGAGTATCTCATAAAACCTTAAAAGGGTTGTGGGTCACTGTTTTCCCCCCACCATGTCAGTCTTGTTTCCATTGTAGGAGTCAAATCAGTTAAGGTCAGCCCTAGTTCAAAGAAGCTGCGGGCGGGGTGGTAGGGAACAAAACTTATAATGGTGTTACTGTGTAGATTGCAAAGAATCTGAGGTTTGTTCAGCAAATATAATGGTGCATTGAGGTGTTGTGTTAATGTAGGGGGTCAGAAAATGAGCTCTGTGTGTAGAAAATCTGTTCAGTGGCAATTTAGGGTTTAACCTAAAATTGGGAGAAAGTTGATAAGTTCAGAGGAAGCATGAGACCCCGTTGACAGACCTTGCTTGCATCATGGTGATAGGCTGTGTAGTGGGAATGGTAGGAGAAAGGGAGTCTGTGGGATGTTTGATCAAGGTGGCATGTAGGGGTCACAAACCAAAGCACCCATCTAGACAGAAAGCTCACAGTCTCATTAGAAAGCAGGCCCCCGGTATCTGCCAGCATATCAGGTATATAAACTCTAGAAGTAGAAAAAAATAGCAAGTTAAGATCTTCATTCTGTTCTGCTTTCATGGATTTGGTACACTGAGAAAAATGGCTGAAACTAGTGAGACTTAGTACTACTGGGCCAGGGAATCTGTGGGAACATCACATGGTCAAAATGGAGGTGTGGTGACATTTGACGTACAGAATCAATGACAACAGCATAGGTATAATAAAAAGAGCACACTGAAGTGTATGAAATGTACTGGGAAAATAGATTATTTATGGGTGAGAAATTCATGCTGAGTAAGTAATAACACAGTTAGTAATGCTATGGGCCAGTGTCTCTTTAAGACTTTTAAAAACTGATTTATTTGAGAAACTGATAAAATATGGAATCCTTTCTGAGAAAGTCCTATATGACATGTACAGTAATGATTTTGCTGGTGATTTTAGGGGTTTTTCAGACCTCTGGAATCCATCCTAGGTTTTACTGTAAATTCCTTACTAAAGACCAATTGAATAGAGTAAGGAAAGTGAGCCTATAATGAAAACACTGGAAAACTGTTCCACATAGAAAAGGAAGGGAAATTACACCATGAGCACCTGAGACTGCAAGAAGATCTCTCACA
>PVIR01018029.1:0-33950 GCA_004026965.1 Petromus typicus
CCCGGTTCGATTCCCCGGTAACCACATAACAATACTGGGTGTGGAGACCCACACCCAGCAGCAACCAGTACCACATACCACAGTGCCGGGCGTGGTGGCTCACGCCTGTAATCCCAGCACTCGGGAGGCAGAGGCAGGAGGATTGTGATGTGAGTTTGAGGCTGAGCTCAGGGCCAGCCTGAACCACAAAGCGAGACCTGTCTCAAAAAACCTAAAAAAAAAGAATGCCTGAGCCAGCCGGCAGGAACTTCCTCGATACTGGCCTATCAGCCAGCAAATGGTGGTGACCGCAGGACCTTCTGCGGTGACATCCTCCACGCTAGCAAGGTGGGGGTTCACCTTGGGCGCTCCCAGCAGCCCCGTCCCACACCCTGTCCTCTGAGGCCTTCCCTCACCCCTCTGTCCTGGCACCCCACGGGTCTACCTCCAGGTGGGAGCGAGCACGTCTCCTGCCCTTCCCTGCGCCCCTCGCTGGGCAGCAGCTCCCGGGCAGGGGGTGCCATGCCTCTCACCCACCATGCACTACTTGGGCAGGGGCTCAGCACTCGGTACAGGTGAAGCCCAAGCGCACTAACCCCGGGGCTGCAGGGCTGCGGGGTCAGAGAGCACAACGTGACCGCGGACTTGCTGGCAGCCTGGGGGATGGGGGCGGATTTGAAGACAGGATTGCATGATAGAGCAATCTCAAGTGGTGCCGTGCCTACCTTGGAAGCACAAGGGTCCGGGATCGACCCCGGTACTGCAAAAAAAGACTAGGTTGCGTGATGCCCTCACTGGAGGGGCTCGGCTGGCTCTGCAGCGTCAGGCTTCTGCAGGGAGCCGTGCAGAGACAATAGTTCTGGATTCAGATCGTGGCCTTGCCACGTGGGAGCTCAGTGTCCTCGTGGTCGCACAGGACCTCTGTGTGCCCTCTGCAGTGGCCGTGGGAGCTGGGAGATGACACGGAGGTGCCCAGTGCAGGGCTGTGAAGTGGCAGGTGGAGCCGGAGGAGGGCAAAGGTTACCTGACGGAGGCAGTGGTGCCCCCGGGCACGCACCAGGGAAGCTGGAACGGTAGGCTCATCTTGGTTCCAAAAGAGGCAGCCATGCCAGTGCCAGGGTCTCCCTCTGGGCAATGGGCAGGACAGATGCCAGCGCACACCCAGGGGTACAGTGAGGTACAGGGAGCTAGCTTCCTGGAGCCTCCTGGAGACCAGCGACGGCGAGGCCCCAGGAGGAGGCTGCGGATAGGAGCAGCGCCCCAGGGCGGGTGCTCTCACCACCCAGAAGCCCCGGTGCGCGCTCTCACTCTTGGGGCTCCTGCCGCCTGTCACCCGGCCCGTCCCCTGTGCTGCAGCCCTCCCAGCACCCAGGCGAAGCCCCGCAGCTGTGGACAAGCAGTGAGCAAACTTCATTTAAAAGGATGAATCATTCGTGGCGACTGTCCCTCGAGGTGGGGGCCAGCGAGACTGGCCCTCGGGCCCTTGCTGACTTCCACTTAAGAAGCAGCCATGTCTTAAATGCTGGCTCTTCCCACCTGGACGGCAGCAGAGTTTGGGGGAGACACCAGACCTCAGTCCTCCTCAGGCACCTGACCCCCCTTCCCGTCGGAGCCTCCAGGGTGACTGACCCCAGGGCAGCACGAGGGCTCGGCTCCAGGTCTGCGTTAAAATCAGCCTCTCATTTGTTGCCCCCTTTCTTTTCATCCCTTACCAGGGTGGCAGGCATGTCACTGTGGTCATTAACCTCTGATGCCCTGACACGCCGGGCACCTGGGCAGGGCACAATGCAGACCCCTTCCTAGAACCCTGCTGCCCACCCAGCCCCACCCATTTTGGGCAGGAGTTGTACAGAGCATGACCCCTGCGGTGCGTGGCAGCAGCAGGCTCCATTAGTGAGGCCAGCATGCTGCTAACCGGTGTGCCCGTCCCCAGCCTTCTGGCCCACCCGCCTTTGCCCTCAGGAGCCTGGGATGCTGGGACAGCTTCTGCATAGCTTCTGCACAGGTGCCCACAACGAGCAGGCCTGGAACCTCCGGCCTGGGCAAGGGCTGCAGAACTCACCTGCCCCCTTCCTGCCCCAGCTCCCCTGCAGAGGGGTCCCCGAGCCACACAGTCCTGCAGGTGGATCCAGAAGGGCACAGGTCTTGCACGCACTGGCCCTGCTGGGGCTGTGACTAAGCCCTCATGGGCTGGCTCGTCTTGGTACCAGCCCTCCCTGCTGACCAACAGTACTCAGGCCACAATACTAACAAAGCTCACTCCTGAGCCCTCACTGCTACAAAGCATAGTATGTCCTTAACTCTCGCTAGGGTTACTCAGCCTTGTTCCCAAACCTGGCTCCTCCTTGCTGAACTGGACGTGATGTCCAGCCTCAGCTGTCACCTCCAAAGACTCTTGGTGGTCACCCTGCAAGACGGCTGTAAGAATCCCACCTCCAGGGAAGGACAATAAACCAGGTTTCTCCAGAAGAGGAAGTGAGCCACCATCTCTTCCTGTGCCCCTAGGCAAGTACAAACTGACCAGAGAGAAAGGCTTTCATTCTGACAGGATTCTCTCCCATTGGCCAGTACAATGGAGAAAGCTGTGCACTCATTGGCCCAGTTTGCGGTCACATGTCCTTTCTCAAGCCAATCACAGGATGTGGAGGAAGCCGCACTCTCCCCTGTCCATCCGGGGTCACATGGCTGCTCCCAGAGCCTGTAGAAAGGTCCAAGGGTGGGGAGTGGTGAATCCAAATAGGAGCACAGTGGATCTCGGCAACAGGACAGAGCTGCTCCCTGCCCCTCTCTCTCTCCCCACCTTGGCCTGTCTCCAGCCTCCCACCTTCTTCCCTGCCCTCAGCTGCCCCCATCACCTGCTGGCACGTGCCACTCACGGTTCTTTCTCCCTCATGGCCTAGGTCCGGGTCCACAACTGGACACCATCTTTATTCCTAGAGCTTAGATTCCTCTGCCCCCAGCCACGTCTGAGTCCAGCCCCAGCCTCAGTCTGCTGCTGAAGGTCGTGCATCCCTGCCTTTTCCCCTTCATCCAAGGACAGGACCATGGTTGAAGCCATGGCTGCACACAGCCAGGGTCCTGCTCGTGGGCAGCAGCAGGCACATCTGTTAGGGGTGCAGAGATGGGGAGGCCGGCCTTCCAGCCAGGGAGGGAGCATGGCCTTAAATACTAAGAAGCAGAGCTTCCCATGAGGCCTTTCCCTTTTTGGGGCCATAAGAGACAACCAACACGGCATTGTGACAACCAAGAGCAGACAAGCACTCAGCCCCACTAGGGTCACGTGGGCCGGCGCTTCCCGTAGTCCTGGCTCCCAACAAGTAGAGGGCACAAGTCCAAAGCGCCTTCCCCCACCCCACCCCACCACCCCCCACCTGGCCAGGAGGCACAGCCCCAGGGGAGGGGAGGTGGCTACCACCTGGTGTTGAGGCAGCCGCAGCCATTAGCATGGAGTCTGGCAGTCCTGGAGCTCAGACCCTCTGCACCCGGACTGTGGCTGGCTCTCCCAGGTGTCCAGACACCGCTGCAGCGGACCTTACCCAGGCCAGACCCTCTTCCCGAAGTTTATGCCTGGGGGGCGAAGGGAGGCAGCCAACGGAGGAATGACAGGGAAACAGCCAGGAGAGGGGGCACAAGGCAGGGACACCGTGTGGCCACCAGAGGGCTTCCTGCTGTACCAGCGACTCACCAGGGAATGGGCAGCTGAGGTCAGTGGCTGTACCAGAGGAGCCCCAGGGCACAGGCTCCTGCAACCACACCTCTCCTCCCCCTTTCCCTTAACCTGGGCCCTTCCCAGCCCATCGCTCCAGTTAGAACCCCCATCACCAGCTCTGCCTGTGGAGACCCATGCCATGGACTCAGGGCAGGCATTCCTGGGCTGGCACCACAGCAACATGGCCTCCGGTTACCTCTCCCCACCAAGCACTGCACCGGGGGATCCTGAGACAGAATCACACCAGGTGCAGCTTGGACTTGCTGCAGCAAAACCCTCCAGCTGTCCCCAGCAAGGAGCAGCAGCCAGGAAGGTGCTGCTCACGGGTAAAGCGAAGCGTGGCCATCAGATTACTCCGGAGTGCTGTGCCCAGTAGGGACACAGCACCAGCCTAGAGGGGCCCAGCCCACACTCTACCCCTACTCAGTCTTGACTCAAGAGCCATGATGGAGAAAGAGGAGCTGAGTGGCCCACTTGTGCTCACAGACCTGCCCATTGGCTAGGGGAAGGCTGGCCACCTTGACTGTCTCCGCAGAACTGGTCCCAGTGGAAATTGATGACCCCCACACACAGAAGGAAATTAATCCACTGCTACCAGTGAGGCCGAGCTTGGGTGCAGCTGCCCACACTGCCCCACAGCCAGCAGTGAAAAAGTCTGCTGTAATCCCACACCAAAAATTAAGCACAGCCTCGATTTGTTAATTTGGTACAAGCAGAAGGGCATCTCTGAGAAGGAGCTAATTCACTATTCCCCGCCAGGCAAATTCTGTGAGAACATATTCTTGATGTTCATTAGTATTCATATGACTTTGAGGGTTTTTCCATGATTTATAAAACTCAAAGTAATCGTGAAGAGTAATGTACGATAGTGTCGGTGTTACACAGCAAATGCCTTTTCAGATCACATTTTGGGGTTTTCTGCTCATTAGAAGAACCTAATTGAAAGTAATTGAAGGCTAAGTTTCATCATGCATGGAAAATATTTCAGAAAATGCAAGAAATACAAACATCTTCAAGCCTCTTCAAGTAATGTTTGAGAATCAAGGAAGAGTTGGAAGCAGGAGTACGAATACTTAGGAGCCCAGAGTCTGTCCCTTTAATTTCATGAGAACAGTTTTGACATGGCTCAGTCTTGCTGCTTGTCCAGCACCATGCGAGGCGAGCTGTGCGAGGAGCGCCCAGGCCTCATGCAGGACAGGGTGATGATTTCCGAGCCACTCCCTCAGGAAGGGCAGTGAAGCTTCACCCCGAAACGGAGGTCCAAGCACAGTAGCCAAGATACGGGCTCAGCAGCCGCCTGCACACCGCCAGGCCTCACAGTGCTGATGCTCCAGAAAGCTCTTGGGGCCCCAACTCTGTGGCTTCCCCACAGCAATGGTGGCTGGACCACGTGCTCACCCAGCTGTTACCGGACACCCACTGGGTTCACTGTGCCAGGCTGCACACGCCACTCTGGCACAGACCGGCCTGCTGTGACCCCAGGGCCCACAGAGGTGTGTGGAAGTCGCCAGGACTGAGAAATGACAGGAAGATAGGAGGGAGGAGGAAGAGCAGGGCAGGGAGGAGGCAGGACCCGAGCGGACCCTGACTTCTGTCAGCCTGAAGAGAAGTCCAGGCGCCCAAGCTCCGTGCATTTAGGTGAAATGTCTCTCACCTCTGTGCGCCACAGACCATCAAGTCTTAAAAGCAAATCGCTCTCTAGGCCGCTATAGTCATGACCACGTGTAAATCTGCTGCCTGCAGCCTGGCGAGGGGCGTGTGGGACGCATGAGGTGTCACGACTCGGAGCTTTTCAGTGGATGGAGAAATGAGGTTGCTGCAGGCAATGCAGAACTCCCAGCAGGTAGAGAAAATAAGAGTGTGTGATACGTTTTTCTGTGAAAATCCTGGGTTTAATATGGTACAAGGAGAAATGCTGAAACACTTCACTCAAGAATTACATCCCGGTTAAAAAAAAGAAGAAAGAAAGAAAAAGAATTGCATCCTGAGGGCCGGGGAGTTAGCTCAGTGGTTCTGGTAGCTGCTTTCCAAGTGCAAGGGCCTGGGTTCAATCCCTGGTAACCACAAACAACAATGCCGAGCTTGGAGCCACTCGGCTTACCAGCACTCAGAACCACATACTATAGTGCCAGGCGTGGTGGCTCACGCCTGTAGTCCCAGCACTCAGGAGGCAGAGGCAGGAGGATTGTTGTGAGTTCAAGACTGAGCTCAGGGCCAGCCTGAAATTTAAAAAAAAATAAAAAAGCAAGACCTTGTCTCAAAAAAAAAAAAAAGAAGAATTACATCCTGGTGGAAGAACTGAGGATTGTAAAGGCATCTTTTTAAATGCCAGGACAGCAACCAGCAACCAGGGAGGCGTGCCAGTGGCACACCGGTACCTGCAGAGCAGCTGGCTCCTTCAGGAGGTGGCTGGAGATGGGAGACTGGTGTGTGTGTGCCGGGGTGTGTGTGTATCTTTGTGTGCATTTATGGAGTGTGTGTGTGTCTCTGTTGTGTCTGTGTGCACACCTGAATGCTTGTGTGTTGTATTTGGTACAGGTGTGTCATGTGGACAAACGCAGTCAGGCCCGGTGTGGACTTGACTACTGGAAGATGGTCCTGCCCCTCAGGGACCTACAGAGGCCCTGCTGAGTCCCTACAGCCCTCACCCCGCCATGGAACTGCAGGGTCACTGGGGGAGAAGGCAGGTGGTGCTGAGGCTGGCTGAGCCCCTCCGCGGCAGGGCCGGCCCTGGGCCGCCAGCACACACACTGAGGAGGGCGTCTGCGGACCCAGAGGACCCAGACACTGGGCCTGGGGGTTACGGTGGGGCCTCTCCCTCTCCTGAGTCAGCGGTCCTCGCGGCCCCGCGGTGACTCCTGCCCGCAGCCTCCTACCTGGACGCTTTGGGAGCCACAGGCCCAGAAACTCACAGCCTCAAGTCGTCCGCGCTGACTTGGCTGCGGCTTTGGGTCCTCTGGAGACTGGGCCAGCGCTGCCCCTGCCGGGTCCCCCGCCGGGTCCTCCTCTCCCGCAGCCCTCCCTTCCTCAGAGCTGGCCTGGCGAGGCGGAGTCCCGGGCGGGCGCAACCGCGGCCACCATAAGTCATTGTAATGTAGACATCACTTTAAACTGACCTTTCACCGTCTGTTCTGCCCTTTAATAACAAATGCAGAAGGGCGCTCCGCCGCGTCACAAAGCGGGGCTGTGGTGGGAACGGCCGCCCGCGCGCCTTATTCCCGGCCCTGCTGGACGCTTCCGCGATGCTTTTCTCACTTTCCAGGCACAAATCAAGGGGAAACTGCTCTCGCCTGATCGGTGAATTCATCGGCACAGTATTTCTTCTTAACATGTAAACTGTGGGAGAACTCGGGGCGTTTCAAGAGCCCGCAAAGAGCCCCCGACGCAGCAGCCCACCGCCTGCCATATTTCAGAAGGGCCACTGAATGGCCCTGAAGAATTAAGCAAATGTGGCCCAGTGGTCAAAATGTAATGAGGTTTCTTTACAAAAAAGTTATCTTTAAATATGTGGTGTGTTCTTTTTAGTAGCTCCCTAATTAAATTTCCTGTGAAAGGCCGGCGCTGGCTGGAGGGCTGCAGCAGCTCCAGAGGACTCTCCAGCCCTGTGGGTCCTGAAAGCCAGCACGACTCACCAAGCGTCCTACACAGCCCTCTGTACCCAGTGTCCCGTTCCCGCACGCCCGCCCTCGGGGACGCCTGGCCCTCACCTCAGCACTCACCCCGCCCCCTCGGTGTGGTCTCTGCTCTCAGCACCCAGGGATGGTCCAGGCACAGGCGACCAGGAGGATGAGCGTCCTCTAATCAGACTCCGCCCCAAGCAGTTTGTCATCAACGCTTGGTGACATTCCTGGGGAAGGAGCAGGATCTTGCCCACAAATGAGCACGGAGAGGACACCCTGGCTCTCCAGGATGGCACTAAGCTATGGCCTCCGTGGTGGAGGGGGCGATGCAGAGGCACCTGGAGACTTTCCCTGCAGTGCCCCAGACACCCATTCTTCAAGCTTCACCCCACTGCCGGCTGACCGCCACCCTGGGGGTGGGCACGACAAAGCAAAAATGTAGTAGCACCCACGCCCAGGCCCACTGCCCTCCGTGGTCATGTATTCTAAGCCTTGTCTACTCTGTGCTGCTCAGGGTGAGCGAGAGAAGCCTGCGGGTCGTAGAGAGTAAGAGGGGTTAGTGGGCCCGGAGCAAGACAGTCCTCGCAGACGAGTGTACCTGCACGTGTGAGTGTGCATGCACAGCGTGTGTGGGCACACCCCCAGTCCTGCCCGCTCCTCTCCCAGAGCCCTGGTCCTGCTGACCGAGCAGTACCTGTGTGACACAGACCTCGTCTCCTTCTCAAGAGCTGCGGGTTCCCTCGAAAGACACACATTGTCTTTTTAACTCTATTGTTATCCTTTTGGTTTCCAAAGACTTCTGCTTAGCTAATGATCTGGTCAAAAATAAAATGAGCCACCCAGTGAAAGTGTGTTCTCCGCCTGTCCGCGCCTTCCCCTCTCTTCCCAGTTCCGAGACGCAGCAGCTTATTTGGAGTGGAGCCCACAGCGCCATGGTCAGATTGTTCCCCAATACTGCGCGCTTCTCTCAGGGAAACATTTTAAGTTTGCATGTAGCTCCGTAATCATGCTGACTGGGATTTTCAGTATTAAATTCCTGGGTCTAAGTACTGGTGTTGGGCATCTTCTGTCAGTGCCCCGGTGCCCGGGGTCCTGCCACATCTCCGCCCCCAGGGCTCTGCCCAGGAGGCAGGGAGACAGGCTGGGCTCGCCACGCTGTGCGTGCAGAGACCTCGGCGCCTTCACGTAGCTGGTGACGTGGACTCTCGGGACGCACTGGGGTCACTGTTTCCGTGCCTTTGTCTCTGCCTCGCTCTGACGGCAGAGCATCAGGACTGTCTGCGTCGTCTGGACGCTCTGACGCACCACTCCATCCTGTTCGGCTGTGCTGCGGATCTCTGCCGGCCAGCCTAGGCTCCCTGTGTAGACACTGAACTTGAAATAAGGCACCTTGTGCCTTTGGTGACGCGGTGGGCCGCTGGTGGCACTGCTGTTGGTGGCACTTGCTAACCCTGACCACTGGTTGGCCTTCTGGTTCCCAGGACAGACAGATCAGCTGTGTTGTCCAGTGCACATCAAAAGCAGACAGGGGTGTGACACTCGAGGGCAGGGCCGGACACGGCCACACCCTGCTGCCGGCTGACCTCTCGCGTCTCTCCTTCCTTTCAGATCCGGTCTGACAAAGACAATGACATCCCCATCCGGTACAGCATCACAGGCGTGGGCGCTGACCAGCCGCCCATGGAGGTCTTCAGCATCGACTCCATGTCCGGCCGCATGTACGTCACGCGGCCCATGGACCGGGAGGAGCGAGCCTCCTACCACGTGAGTATCTGCGCCAGAGGGCAGTGGGAACGGGCGGTGTGGACAGGAGCAAGGTACACTCCTGCCTGGCCACAGGTCCCAAGCCTCAGGAGATGGTCAGACACAGCCTGGCTCTGACTGCCCACTGGCTGGTTAAAGGGCAGCGGCTGGGCACCACCCAGGGTCCTGCAACCCAGGCCAGGATGGGCCCAACTGTACTTCCTCCTTCCCAGGCGGGCACAGTCTGGAAGGCCTCCCTCTGGGGGTCCTGGCTGAGGCCCCTGGGCTCCTGTGTGCCTGCAGACCACTTTCCTGCTCAGCCCCTTTCTCCAGTGCACAGCCCTGGGGTCCTCCCGAGCCTTCCCAGCTCTGGGATACGCAGCGGTCCTCCCCAGCCTCCCCAGCTCTGGGGTACGCAGTGGTCCTCCCCAGCCTCCCCAGCTCTGGGGTACGCAGTGGTCCTCCCCAGCCTCCCCAGCTCTGGGGTACGCAGTGGTCCTCCCCAGCCTCCTCAGCTCTGGGGTACGCAGCGGTCCTCCCCAGCCTCCCCAGCTCTGGGGTACGAAGTGGTCCTCCCCAGCCTCCCCTCGCAGGGGTGAGCCCTGGCAGGTGCTCATCTCTCCCGACTCAGGTCTCTCCTATCACATGAGAATTCGAGGACTGTGGCTCCCGAGCTACCCAGCGGATGAGGTTGGGTTTGTGGGGAACGGCGCTCTGTGTGTCTGTGGTTGTGTCCGATGCTGGCCGTCTAGCTCCTCCTACTTTGGAAGGAAAGCTGGAACACACACCTACTGCGCTCACTGTCCCAGAGACTGCCAACTTCCCGTGCTTGTGCCCGTGCCACTGATCAGACCCGGCCCGCCGCTCGTCACGTCTGATCTTTTGTTTGGCATTTACTGCCCACTGCTCACCAGGAGGCTCTGTTCACAGGGCCCCCAGAGTGGCCCGGACGCTTCCCCCAAAGACAGAGCCTGGCCCCAGGGCCCTCACTCTCTGCAGAAGGCCGGGCGTGGGTGGGAGGAGGTGAGTCTGCCGCAGCCACATGGCCCTCACTGGCCCTGTCCCATCAGAAGCAAGATGGGGCCGGGAGCCCACTGCGGGCTGGTTGTGCCTTCAGAGCCCGTGCCCAGGTGCTGCAGTTTCTCATTCACCCAGGTGCGCGCTGTGGCACAGCCAGTGGTCTCTTCCCGGACACTCTGATGCAGGTATGACACAATCAGGCTCGCGGCACCTGACACCTACTCTGCAGTTAGCTGGCCTCAGACATCTAGGGAAACCTCGCCCACACATCTAGATTCTTGCCCTATACCTACCCACTTCACTTATCCATCTACATGTATGTACCCAAGTGTACATGCACATACGTACACATGTGCCCACCCCCCTGGCCATCCATCCATCCTCCTGCCCATTTACCATCCACACACCCACCTGCCCATCCGCCCATCTACCCCATTTATCCTCCTGTCCATTCACCACCCACCATCCACTCTGGGCCCACCCACTGTCTGCATATCGCTCACTATCCATCCAGTGTTCACCTTTTTTTTGAGACAGGGTCTCACTTTGTGGTTCAGGCTGGCCCTGAGCTCAGCCTCCAACTCATAGCAATTCCTCCTGCCTCTGCCTCCTGAGTGCTGGGATTACAGGCGTGAGCCACCACGCCTGGCACTGTGGTATGTGGTACTGGTTGCTGGTGGGTGTGAGTCTCCATGCCCAGTATTGTAGTATGTGGTTACCAGGGATCGAACCTGGGCCATTGCACTTGCAAGACAGGCGCCGGAACCACTGAGCTAAATCCTCGACCCCAGCATTCACCTCTGGAGCACACACACTGTGCCAGGCCCTGCATCAGGTGTCAGGTGTCAGGTGTCAGCAGGTAGAGATGAGTGGAGCCCACGTGGCTCCACTAGAGGCTCCACTAGGTAGAGATGAGTGGATTCCACTTGGACACTGTTGGGATCAGAAGTTCTCGAATCCTTCTCAGCGACTGTCTCCCAGCTCTCCAGGGTGGTGACAGGATACCTCGCACCCCCAGCGGGCACTGTCGGGACTTCTCCGTGATTCTGAGTCTCAGACAGTGGAGGCCAGGGTCAGGGAAGGAGTGTGAGGAGCAGACGGTCTCGTTGGCTGGGGGGAGACAGAGGTTTCCCTCAGGAGCCTGAGTATCCAAAGCAAAGTCATCAGGTCCTTTTCTGCAGGAGCGATGGTTTCGTTCCCAGCCCGAGGAACATGAGGACAATGATTTGGACGCCCAGGGCTCTTTGACAGGATTGTCAAGTCATTTGAGGCCAAAACAAGAGGACGCCCCTTCCCAGACAGGTCTGGCTGTAAGAGAGCCAGGGAGCTGCCCCGACAGAGGCTCTCGGAAGTCCAGGTTACCCCTGAAAAAGAGGGGAGCACTTTCCTTCAGCCATTCTCACACCCTGCGCTTCCAGGGACCACGGAGCTCTGGGCCACGCTGTCCCCTCCCTTCCGTCCTGCCCCCAGCCTCCCACAGGCTCGCCCCCTCCACAGGCGTACCTCAGCAGAGGCGTACCTCAGCAGGTGCTCTGCTCAGCCGGCCGCCTCCAGGGGGAGCTCTGGGGGGGGGGGCTCCTGGCAGCCCCCCACTGCCCGTGACCAGCCGCTGCCTGGCTGTGCCCAAGCTGCTTTTCTCTACGTCTTCAAGAGTCTGACTGAAGGAGAGTTGGCTTCACAAGTGTGAAGCTGGGCTCAGAGCCTCAGAATCTGAAGCCCCGCTTCTCCCCTGCATGTCCAGGACTGACACAGAGCTCCAGGTCCTGGCGTGGAGGGAACACAGTCTCCCTCGTCCAGAGAGAACTTCCCGAGCGAGATGAGAACATGCGAAGTTACTCAGGGCCTTCTCCAGAGCCAGGCGGATCTTGCCAGTCTCGGGCTCTGGAGCCATTTGGGGCCCTGCTGTGGCCCCTCATCCTCCACCAAGTGTTAAATCCTGACACAATAGACCTCAACTTCCCCCCAGAAAAGTGTGCATCCTGGGACCTGAGGAGGTGGGCGAGTAGCCAAGTCCATCTGGCCTGGGCCTTGCTAACCGACACGGCCTTGGCTTCTCAGCTGCTGTGTTCCAAGCCTGGGCACCCTGACTCCCGCCCACCTCTGCCTCATTCGAGAGCCCTCCGTGCCCACTGGTTCCCTGAGGCCTGGCAGGGGGCTCCAGGCCTGGCACTGAAGGGATCTGACCATGGGGCTGGGCCACAGCCCTCCCTCGGCTGCCGTAGCCCGTCCACAGAACCACGCGCCCCCCTGTCGGGCTGCACGGGACGTCATCTCCGTGTGGCTACTGGCGCCCAGAGGGCTTGCGAACTGCCTTCAACACACCGTCTGCAGTGGGAGCAGGGGTCCCCACCCGGCCCTCACGGCCCAGAGACACAGAGAGTTGGGCTAGTCACTCGTGGATGCCTCCGTGTGCTTCTGTCATGCTTGTGGCCGACGCAGAGCCAGGGCTCAGGCACCTGCCCGTCCGAGATGCGCACCTGTGTGCGGGCAGCAGGTGCTCCTCGCAGGCGGCTCTGCGCAGGCGCCATGGCCAAGCTGAGCCGCACTTTCGGAGTTCTGCTCCTGAGTCATAGTCGTCCCTGGGACCTGCACAGCGGAACCTCTTCCTGTCTGTGTTGACTGATTCCGTGTGGAAACCCTGAGCTCAGAGCCAGCCCCACTGCTCCTCCCCCACCTCTGCAGCCCCTGGCTTCTCGTGGCAGGGACAGGACCTCGGGCCTCCCCTTGGGCCATGGATCCTCTTGGAAGCCTGAGGAGCAGTCTGGGAACAGACCTTGCAGCTCTGCCTAAAGTGGGTGATCCACAATGTGCAGGGTCAGAGCCAGGATGGTCACTTGGGGGGCAAATGTCACCCACCCCAACCCCTCCTCTCACTCACGAACAGAGTTTACCGTGCACCCGGAGATGAGATGGCTGTGCGGGGAGCCCCACTTCCTCTGCCTTGATTCACTCGCCTCCACTTTCTGTCTCCAAAGCCCCCTTGGCACCAGACGCAGCCCAGGAAAGTGCCTCTGACAGCCAGTCCAGAAAGAAAGGTCTGAGAACACTGTGGCCATAGGCTGCCAGCATTCCTGGGGATTCGGGATATACCTGGCCCGGAGGGGAGACTGAGGCCCCCTCAGGCCCCAGCCCTCTCCCGAGATGCTTACAGATCTTGACATCTGCACCCCCTGGGAGGAAACAGAGACCGTGAGGCCAGGAACAGTGAGAGGGTAGAGCCTCAGGTTGCCTTTGCCCCTCATCCCCACCAAGATGGCGTCCCGCGCTCAGCTGTGCTTCCCCCAGATGGGAGCCCCCCCGCAGCCGTCGCGCTCCTGGGGGACTCCAGTGGCCCTTCCAGGATTTCCCCTTAGAGGATGCCGTGGAGTTGGGGAGCCGGAGGGGTGTGTTTGTTCTCTGCGAATGTAACAAATTACAGTGCCCGGTGGCATCGGACACCACCTGCCATCCCTCGCTGAGTGGAAGTCAGAAGACTTGGCTGGTGTTGGCCAAAGTCAGGTCTCAGCAGCCTGAGCGCTCATCTCGGGCCTTCGGGAGAACCTGCTTCCAGGGTCATTCAGGGTGTGGTAGACTCCGGTTCGTGAGGCTCAGAGCGGAGGTCCCCGCTCTGAGTCTCACACCAAATTCCGCCACATACTGCCATTTAGGCAGGGTCCCCAATCTTCTGAGGCCTTGGTTTCCCCATCTGCAAAGCAGGGGTCAAGGCAGTGCCAGTCTCAGTCTTGTGGGAACAGTACCGGGTTAAGCCATGTGCACAGCTGGCCCTGCCCAACCCTGAGCACCACAGGGTGAGTCCTGGCTGCTGGCCTCACTGACAAGGAAATTTCTGAAGAAGCCCCAGGGCAGGCAGGGCCTGCGTGGACTATGAGGGGGGGAGCTTCCCGGGAAACTGAGGCCCAAGTAAGAAATGAAGAGGAGCAGGCAACCAAAGGTGAGAAAACTGGATTCCACACAGCAGCGAGGGCAGAGCCGGCGGCGCCACACTCCCCGTGCGCGTTCCCACCCCTGGAGCCAGCCCACGTTCCCCACCAGCAGCCCCACCGCAGGGACAGACAAAAAGGCCAGTTCTGAGCAGCACAAGCTGTAGAAACCAGCTGACTCTTCTGTTAACATCCGTGTTCCCTCTGCCAAGGCAAAGCCAGTGCCAGCCGGCCTGAACAAGTCGACCACCTGCTTTAGGCAAGGTGTTATTCTTCTGGCAAAGAAGGCTTTGCCTGGAGTCTGCGGCAGGAGCTGTCAGGGTGGTGGACATCTTCAGTGGAGCTGGCCAGCCCTGGCGGTGAGGCTGCGGCTGCCACTCTGCGTGATCGTCAGCAGCCTGGGCACTCCACCGCTACAGGCAGCGCCAGGCTGGAGTGCGACTTGAGTCAGGGGTGATGGCCTCACCCTCGCTCAGAATTACTGTCTGAGGCTCCGACCTTTGGCTCCATATGTTACCATTTGGATGCGGCTGCATCTGACAAGATGCAAGGTTGGCAGGCCCACATAGGCAGCCCCCACCCGCTGGCCAAGGTGCTGACCATCCAGGACGGGAATCTGCTGTGGCCTGGTGCAGGGGAGAGCAGTTGTACAGGTCTCAGGATTTGACACACGATACTTACAGCACAGGCTTCCACGTCCCCTTAGACACACAGTTTAAGGGCAAATTTCCATTCAGCGCTGGCAGAAAACCCTCCAAAATTCAGGCTCCTGCATAGACACAGCTGGCTTGGTGCTTCCCTTTGAAAGGCGAGGAACACACCTCCTCCCCCCATCAGGGTCCTGGAAGCCTTCAGGGCCAAGTCTTCTCCTACGCACCACTGGTGGCACTGTCTTAAGGGCTTACACTGCCACACTGAAGAATGGCATGCTTTTAGCAGAAGTAAGAACCCTATGGTATCACAGTCATGACTTTGCTGCAGGCAGACCTGGGGCCTCCATTTAGATTTCTCCCTAAAACCCCAGGTCCTCAAGGATTGTACCACCTCCCTCTCTCCTGCCTGTGGAGCTCAGCCTCTCCATGCCCTCATCCCTGGCCTGCCCTGAGGTCTCAAGCCAACATCCCCTCCCCCTACAGGCCTCCCCCTGGCCTCTTCTGACCAGGGCTGCTGTCATCACACCTGTGACAGGTCACTTCCTTCCTTCTCATGCTCCACCTCCCTCCTGGTGAGAATTTGGGGGTAGTCACTTGTTCAAGAAAGAATTATCTAAGCCATGGTTTAGCCCCTAGCAGTGGTCGGTCCTTGACAGGCATTAATTGAATGAATGAATGAATTGAAAAGTTAAGTCTCAGCAGCCTCTCTAGAAGTAAGAGTGACTTCCCTTTCTACCCCAAAGTTCCCTGGAGCTCCACCCCTGCCAGCAGAAGACGAGTCTTCCTAGCCCCTCTGACTGCCCATTACCCCACTGTTCCAGGTCAGCAGAGAGCCTGTATCTGCAGCCTCATCCCCAATGGATACTGCATGAGCCCTACGCCCCGTGCAAGCTCAGGCTTGTCCACTTCCCAGAGCCTCCTCTCCAGGCCTCCCCCCAGGGCCAGCATCTCAGGAGCAGCCTTTGAGGCCCACACGCTATCAGGCAGATGGCCTTTCTGCAGCCACCAACAATGGGATGACGCCCCTCAGGGCAGGCGCCTCCCTGCCCTGGCACTTGAGCAGTCTGAGCAGACCCAGAAGCCCTGCGTGCCCCGGCCAGTGGGCACTCAGAGGACAGAGGCTAAGAGCAGCTCCTGGACACGGCCAAGCCCCCCACTGCCTGCTGCCTAAACTGTGTCTGTGGTCCCAGGGCCAGGAGCCGCTATCCGCCCCCAGCACTGCAAGTCCCCAGGTGACTGCCTCCGCATGAGGGGCGCAGCTGCCAGGACTGACATGTCGTGTCGCCCCCCCAGCTCCGAGCCCATGCTGTGGACATGAACGGCAACAAGGTGGAGAACCCCATCGACCTGTACATCTACGTCATCGACATGAATGACAACCGCCCCGAGTTCATCAACCAGGTCTACAACGGCTCAGTGGACGAGGGTTCCAAGCCAGGTGAGAGCTGCTCGTGACCAGGCATGTGCGTGCGCGTGCCGGGGGCCACAAAGGCTCTGCGGGCAAGAGCAGGCAGAGCCAGGCTCGGCCGTCAGCCCACCTGCCCTTGTGGACCCCAGGACCCTGGGTGCAGACCAGAGGTGCAGTACCTCAGGGAACCGCAACTACCCAAGCCCAGAGGGTCACGCGGCCTCAGAGCCGTGGGACACGGCTGCCAGGGAGGCCACTCTGCAGACATCATATGCAGTCCGGGGACCAGCGTGTGGGAAGAGTAGTACAGAGGGGGAGGGGTCCCAGGGTCCACACATGTGCTGCAAGTGGACCTGGGAACAAAGCAGCACATGCAAAGGGTCCGGGACAGGGGGCCTGGCAGAGACGCGCTGCCATTTGAGGTCTTGGGGGCTACACTTTGGATTTGGTCCCAAGCACAGGAGGAAATGAAGCCAAATTCCCCAGGCCCACGAGCTGAACCACACACAGAGGCCTCCGCCTCCTCAAACATGAGCCAAGAAACTGCCCCCGACAGAGACTCCCGTGTGGCGACCGCTCAGTTGCATGCCGGGCCTTGCTAAGCATGTCTTGTCTGGAGTCCTGAACCCCACACCTGCCAGGACACAGGCAGCCCCTCCTGTCAGCAGTGCAGACTCAGGCCCGGAGCACGGCCAGTGGTGTGTAGGTCAGACCCCAGATGCGTGCAGCCCTGGACCCAGACCTGCTGTCCACTCTGCAGTGGCCCCAAGACCCAAATGAGTTCATAAGGGCCCACTGTACAGCCTCCTGTGTCCAGGGAGGGCCCTGAGGTTGGGCTCAGGAGAGGTTGCAAAGGGGGCACTGGCCGCAGCCAGAAGTAGCCACAAAAACACAGGCCCAGTAAATGTGACACTTGACCATTCAGTGAACCATGTTCTCAGCCAGGCCTGCATCAAGGAACTGTGGGGACCTGTTGAAAGGTGATTCTTTGTTGACCTGAACTTCAAGTTTAACTACAGGGCTGGTTTGGTTTAGGGGTTTTTTTTGTCTGGTTTTCTGATGTGTATGAGTGGGGTGTGGGGGCTTGTTGAGAATTTGATCCACAATCTTCATGCTGATGTACATGCCCAGACTTTTAATATTTTTAAGCTTTGAGACAGGGTCTCACTAAGTCACTATTGCCCAGGCTGGACTCTAACATTTGATCCTCCTGTCTCAGCCTCCTAGAGCTGGGATTATAGGACTGTGTAGGACACACGGGTAGGTCCTGAGTTTTAGGGGCAGCTCCACCCTGGCACTCACACCTACCCCGACCGGCAGGCTACTCTATATGGAGAGCCAGCCCTCCCAGCTTGGGGTGGACCAGCAAGCACTGGTCAGTGCCTGTCCCGGCTCCATCTCGGGTGCAGTGCGCTTTCCACACTGGTCATCGCCCGTCCCGGCTCCATCTCGGGTGCAGTGCGCTTTCCACACTGGTCATCGCCCGTCCCGGCTCCATCTCGGGTGCAGTGCACTTTGCACACTGATCATCGCCCGTCCCGGCTCCATCTCGGGTGCAGTGCGCTTTCCACACTGGTCATCGCCCGTCCCGGCTCCATCTCGGGTGCAGTGCGCTTTGCACACTGATCATCGCCTGTCCTGGCTCCATCTCAGGGCGCACCGCACTTTTCCCTGATCATCTTTCATGGTGTGAGGATCAGGCCAACCCAGTGTGGCTGGAGGGAAAGGGATGCCGCAGTCCAGGGGAACTGCAGGCAGCTGTCCGAGGTGCTGAGACAAGTGTGGGTGTAGCTGGGGTGCACTCCTGCTGGCCAAGGTGGGCAGGTCTCTCCCGGACCCAGGACCTCTCTAAGGCACAGGGGACTCTTCAGGCCTTTCCATCTCAAATCAGATTTCCCATGTCTTATTTTAAAATAAATCAATAATGTAAGTCTTTCCAAAGGTGTAGCTGCTTTTTCTCATTAGGGTAACAAAAGCCGCAAATTGCTGCATCTCTGCTTGGAAATCCCCATAAGCCTTTAAGCCTGAGACTCGGGGGCGGGAGGGAGGGATCCACAGCGGAGCCCACGCCCTGCCCCCTCCCCCGCTTTACTCTCGCCCTTCCGAGCCCCGCTGTTACTGGGACTGGCAGAGCCCCAGGCCCCTGACTCTGCTTCTGGGGAACCAGGTGGTGGGACAGTCCAGGGGGGAGCCTGGCTCCTCCTCCCGCTCCTGGCCCAGGTGAGGGCGCAGCATCTGCCATCCCTGAGACCCGGAGATCCTCTCTCCCATCAGGAAATCACAATAATGGAAGGGTTTTACTCAGTCCTTTGTGGGATAAGGAAAAACTACCACCAGAAATTAGTCATTATTCTCTGGAGTGATGGGCTAATGAAAGGTTTCGGACGTATGCTCTAATGGAAAACAAACTCAAGGGAGATTAAATATTGACTAAGCCAGGGAACTTCCAGGGTTGGGCTCCCATGGGGACAGACATGAACAGCTGGGGCCCGCAGTCCCCACCTCCTTCCGCTGCCCCAGGCCCCCCTCAACTTCACTACGCCCTCTAGGGCACCACTGACTGCTCTGCTCCATGGGGCCGGAGCGTGGGGCTCGGGCTGTCCGTCCCCCTCTGGCAGA
Source organism: Petromus typicus (assembly GCA_004026965.1). Lineage (NCBI taxonomy): Eukaryota > Metazoa > Chordata > Mammalia > Rodentia > Petromuridae > Petromus > Petromus typicus. The sequence continues at coordinate 18,672 of PVIR01018029.1, forward strand.
GCCGTTTTTGTGACGGCCCCCGCGTCACCTCGGGCCTCTTCCGTGTGGGCTTCCTGTGCCTCTCCCAGGCCCACAGGAATGGCCACTCTTCTTGGGTCTCGACGTTTCCAGACTGTCGCTCACTGCTTTCCCGAGCCCTGATGAGAGTCGTTCTCCCGAACGCTGGCCGTGGCCGTGGCGGTCACAGTTCCGAGCAGGGGCGGCCCAGGAGGCTGCCTCCATGCTTTCCTGCTTGCTTTTGATTTCACGGTCACTGTTTCCCCCGTTCACTGCCATTGATTTCAACGGCTCCTCAACGCTCCTCACTGGCTCCAGGCAGCTCCTGTGGGTCACTGGCCCTTCCCTGCCCCAGCCGCTTGCTGGGCCTCACACACCAGCACTTTGCACAGACAGCAGGTGGCGCCCTCCACCCCTTGAGTTCCCTGCTGCCCCAGGGGTGGCCACTGACTTACAGCCACTGCCTGGCAAAAGCGCCTGCCTGCCTCGGCCTTCCTCCCGGGCTCTACACCTGAACCTAAGCCTCTCGAGCCGCAGGGTATAGCCCAGCCCTCACCTCATCCATCAGCTGATCGGTCATGCTCTGTGATACAGACCTTGTTTCCAGTTTGGGATGTTAGGAATAAAACTGATAAGGACATTTACTTATGTACAGGGTTTTGTGTGAGCCTGTGTCTTCATTTCTCAGGAATAAAGACCTGTGAATGCAGGTCCTGCCCGTCTGGTGTGTTTCGGTCAGCTTTCCATAGCTGTGACAAAATACCTGAGCTTGTCAGCTTTTAAGGAGGAAAGGTTTGTCCTGGCTCCTGGTCTGAGCTTGTGGTCAGCTGAACTGTTGCTTAGAGGCCTCGGTGAGACGGCAGGAGCATAGAGTGGAGGAATCAGACAGGAAGTGGAGAGAGGGAGAGACTAATCCCACTCCCCGGACACCCTCGAGGGCATTCAGACCCAGCGCTGGCCCAAGAAGAGCCAGAGTGTGGCTCCAGGAGGGGCTCACTGTGCCGCCATGAGCAAGCGTGCCTCCGTCTGGGGCCACCCCGGCCATGTCGGCTGCTGAGAGGCTGGGTGACGCCTCCTGCTTGTTTCCCTAAGCGCGGATGAGGCAGAGGTCTTCGCCATCTCTCTCACCTGCATCTCTCTGTGGACCGGCCCGTGGCTGTGCTCCTGTTCCTGATGAGACTGTCTTGACTGGAGCCTGAGAATTCTCAGGGCAGGCTGGACGCACGCCTTGGTCTAGGGTGCGGCTTGCCGGCATCTCTCCGCTCCCAGGGCTGGCCTCCTTCCACCTTGTGCACAGGTGCCTCCAGGGCGCTGACCTCGACTGGGCAGTGTCTCCTCATGCGGCAGAGCTTTCCGAGGCCCTGGGTCTCCCCATCAAGCCCTCCCAGCCCCTTCTCCAGAATTCTGGCGATTCTGCAATGTGTCTGGGCGCGTCTTCAGCCGATTGGTATAAATGTCTGTTTTGCACCTAGTTTCTCCACCTGTTTCCATCCTGCCTGTTGCTCCACCGCCGCTCGTGCGGAGCTGTCCTTCCTCCCACCTTGTGTTCATGTCCCTGCCACACCACACGGGCCAAGTGTGCGGGTCTGTCCCCGGGCCTGTGCAGCGCTCCGTGGCCTGGGTCTGTCCCTTGCCAAGGCCATGCCATCTCAGTGGCGGGGTTGGAGGCAGTTGGAGGTCAGATCTCTGTGCCCACCTTCCCCAGGGTGGGGCAGTGTGTGTAGCATTGCCATGCCCAGATGTGCCACCACGCAACACGACATGATGTGCAGGTGACAGGGCCCCATGTGACCAACTTTGCTCTGTCTGTTAAACATCAGTAAAATTAGGATGATCATAAACTCACCTGATGGAAGCAGAAGGTTAGGTGAGGACTTCCGTCTGTGGCCTGACACATGATGCTAATTATTATTAACAGATACTAATGTATTAAAATTGCTATAAATTCATTATCAAAATATGAGTCTATTTTCCTGACTCTACCAGTTACTTTTGCAAAATTAAACTTCTTTTAATAAATGTAAGATCAGGCCAAGTGTGGTACAGGCTGTAATATGGCACCCAGGAGGCTGAGGCAGGAAGATCATGAGTTCCAGCCCAGCCCGGCTACATAGCAAGTTCAAGCCTGGACCACATAGACAGGCATTGTCTTGAAACAGAACCTAAGACCTGGTTAAAAGTCAGCTGTCGGGCCGGGGAGTTAGCTCAGTGGTTCCGGCGCCTGTCTTGCAAGCGCAAGGGCCTGGGTTCGATTCCCCGGTTACCACATAGCAATACTGGGTGTGGAGACCCACGCCCAGCAGCAACCAGTACCACATACCACAGAGCTGGGCGTGGTGGCTCACGCCTGTAATCCCAGCACCCGGGAGGCAGAGGCAGGAGGATTGCTGTGATGTGAGTTGGAGGCTGAGCTCAGGGCCAGCCTGAACCACAAAGCGAGACCCTGTCTCAAAAAACCTAAAAAAAAAAAAAAAAAGTCAGCTGTCCTCTCTGTGGTGCACCAGACTCCAGCAGCCCACACAGGTGTGCTTGCCATGTCACTTGCGGATCTACCAGGCAGTCTCAACTGACGACACTGGAGCTGCACCTTGGCCGTGGAGGTACTGCCTCAGGCCGCTACCCACTCTCCCCTGCACCGTCCATGCTGCACCCCCTGCTGGACCCAGAGCCTCACTGCACCCAGAAGTCCTGCCCGGGGTAGGAATGGTGCTGACCTGCAGGACGCCTTCCCGCCCAGGCTGAGCCTGCAGCTCAGCACCCTCAGACCTGGGTTGTGTCTGACAAATGCTGCTTTGAGAGCAGCAAAGGACAGAGTGGAAATAGCTGCTGCAGCCCAGCCTGCAGCTCAGGTCCGTGCCACAGCCAGGAGTGGCTATACCTGAGGACAGGTCCGCAGGAGACCCTCGGGCGAGAATGTGCTGTGCTGAGACCAGTGGCAGGACCTCAGAAATGCAGCCTCTGGGGCTTAGCAGCCACCGCGCTGCAGGCACTGTCCAGCCTCCGTAGCATGCAGCCCGAATGCTCGACAGCCTGCAGACTTCTCCCTTCCCCACTGCAGAGGTGAGGAGACCAGACAGAACAGTAGCAGCTAGGAGCCAGGAAGATGGAACTGATGCTCCAGAGGGTCCCTGGAGGAGAGACTCGGGGAGCTCACTTGTGAGTGAGGAAGCAGGAACCAGGCTGTGTGAGCCAAGAAATGGTGCAGAACGTGTGCCCAGGCAAAGCGGTGGCCCAGGCGCGGGCACAGGAGGCCTTCCATGCTCCCGGGCCTTTGCACGTGCTGCAGCCTGAGCCTGGGGTGCTCCCATCGTGAGGCCGTGTCCTTGTCTTCCCTTGGGCTGCACTCACTCCTGCAGACTTCTTCCTGTCGCACTCCAAGCCAGCCTCTCCCCACCCCTGGCACCCCGGCTGAGCTTTGGTGGGTCATTGAGCCAGTCAACTGCGGCCTTCACCTCAAGTGGTGTGTGGTGCAGACCCTCCCGGTCAGTTTCTCTCCACTCCTGTGCTCCTGAGAGGAAGTGGGTTCAGGGAAGACCCAGCTGGCCCTGCTGGCCCCCGCTGACCAGTCCCAGTGCTGGCCGAGAGCCAGGATGAGCTCAGAGAGGTGGCGGGCACCACTGAGGGCCTCCTGGGCACACGGGGCCTGCACAGGAGCAGGGGGCGGAGCAGGGCCCGACACCCTGGACGCTGGTCCTGCTCTGTCCCCTGGTGGTTGCTCCCCGACGCTGCCCAGCATCCACTTCTCATTTCTGTCGCTCAAGGCCTCAGAGGTCAGGACCTCCCCTGGCAGCCTCTAGTGCAGACAGCCGGGCCCAGCCCCAGCCACGCGATCTCAGCTTCCTCCCGCCCCTCACGCCTGGCCCGGCAGGCCAGGGTGGACACTCTGTTTCTCCGACTACCCAGAAAAGATGCTCCAAATTTTTAACAACAAGGGTTCTGACTGCGTCTCCCTGAGCTCCCCGACCCTTGTAGTGATGTGGAGACCCACATTGTAAATTTTGAAATTAATGGAACTTTAAAATATGAAATAGTAGAGAAATATGCATGCTGCAAATGAAGCCAAAGAAGCCTTCATCTGCACAGGCAGAGTTTTTGCTTAAATAGATTGTTCTATTAGTGGCCCGTGTGTTTATTTATTTTATTTCTGTGCCGGTGGAGTCCCCCTGAGGTTCATGCCGCGGACTCACACACAGATGGCACCAGATACTTGAAAGTCATCTGAATATTAAGAATTTAAATCTTTAGCCTCAGTGATTTGAGCAGAAAGCCAATTATGGGGCTGAATTAGTTTTCAAATTAAACTGCAATTTAAGGCTTGTGAAATTAATCCTTTAAGGCGTGTGGCAGCATTGTACATGAATTCCAAGGAGGAGCCGGCCGGGAGCTCTCTGTCTCCCCACCTGCCCTCACAACTAGTGAAGAGATGTCCTGCATCTCCAGGTGAGAGGCGGCCGTGCCTCCAGGGGCCGGGAAGGGACCGTCCCTGTTCACTCCTCCGTGGTTAGGACAAACCCAGGTCTGGTGGGAGAAGCAGGGCGCTGCAGAGGGCTCCGGAGAAAACCCGAGGAAAGAGACTTCTGCCGCTTCTCTGCTCAGCGCCCCAGGTCAGCACAAGTGCTGCAACGTCGGTCCCAGGGGCTCAGCGCGGGCCGCCGGCCACGTGCTTGTGCTGATGGCCAGGCACCCCAGGTAGTGGGAACCTCGGGGCTGACAGCTAGTGTGGCCTCAGCTCCCACCTCTGATACTGGAGGGGCCAGCGCGGGACCCTGGGCACCATGCCCACCCTCCCCAGCACTCAGGGCCAGGCAGGCAGGGCTCTGTCCACTGGGTCCTGAGACCCACTCCTTCCCTGCAGAGCCTAAAGAATTCAGCTCCCCGAAGAGGGACAGCGCTCCAAGGGGCAAAATAACCACGAAAAGGTGGGTGCCCCAAGCCCAGCCCAGCCTCTGCGGTCACCCAGAACCTTCAACACTGTGATCAGAAGCTCAGCGTCCTGCTGCACTTCGACAGTGGGGTTCCTTGGCAACCCACACCCGCCGCAGCCTATCTGTGCAGTTGGTGCAGCAGTGTCCCCCAAAGCTCATGGCCAACCAGAGCCTCCAAATATGACTGTGTTCAAAATGAGATCTCTGCAGACAGAATCAGTCAAGATGAAGCCAGGAAGGTAAACTCACTCTCTATACAGGAAGAGCAGAGACACACAGGTGCTGGGTGAGAACACAGGAGCCAGAGCCTCTGCAGAGACACTGCCCACGAGCACCGCGATGAGCCGCGGTCCTGGGGCTGTGAGAGAATGAGCGCCTTCACTTAATCTGTCTGGGCCACGGTCCTGCGCTGCTGCTGCTCCACAGACCACTACAGTCCCGTCTGGTGAAAGCTCTGGGCTTCCGACAGCTCCTCGTCCTCTGGAATCTTCCAAATAACAGCCCAGGCCGAGTCACCAGACACCCACCGGGGCATTGCAGACACTGTGTATTTCCCCAAGACACAGGTGACAAGCCCTAGAGCCCCCAGGAGCTGTCTTCCAGCCCACGCAGCCACCACCAACCCTGAGGGAGGTGGGGGGGAGCAGGCAGAGCTGGGGTGGGCACAGCCCAAGAGCAGCAGTGGGGGACCAGCAGTGCTGGGCTTCGCCGCCCCTGCCCGTGACTTTTACCTGACGTGTCAGGCTCAATGAAGAAAACTCACGTGAAGACAAGAGGGGGTAAGATGCGGCCCGGTGCCCAGTGTCCAGAGCAGTCTGGGTGATGCTGTCTGACCATGTCTCCCTGTAGTGAGGGGACAGACGTGGCCGTCAGTGAGGACTGGCAGGGCTCCGACTGGACTTAGAGACTTCTCTGTGCCCCTGCCGCCTCATGCCCCAGTCCCTTGGCACCAGGGGTGCCAGGTCAGCACAGGCCACCCACCCTCACTGGCTCTGTGCATCCCATCAGTCCCGGGTCAAAAGCGAAGGCAAACATCCGTGACTTCTGGCCTGGTCCCGAGAGGGACCCGGCGTCTGGAGAAAATGTGTCCTGCCATGAGCGTCCCTGGTCACTGGCCACGGCTGTAACTCAGGAGCAGCCTCGGAGCACCTGCCACAACTGCACATCTGTCTGTCGGGAGCCCAGGGTGCTGTCCAGCAGTAAATTCTCCCACCTCCCTGCCAAGAGCAGTCCATCTTGCTGTCAAGCTCTCTGCAGCTTAGAGGTCTGTCCGAAGCCAGCGCGCTCCCCTGGGTGGATGAGAGGATGCAGTTCTGGGGACAGTCACGGAAACCAGGCTGCCTAACGTTGCCTGCCACTGCACCAAGCTGGAGGCTGTGGCTGTGGCTGTGGGCTGCTACTCAGAGACCTGGGACCAGACATCAGTGCCAGCCCCCGGGGAGAGGTCCCTGGGGCGTAGTTCAGCTCTGTGGTGTGTTTGTGCAGCACCCCACAGCCAAGTCCTCCTCGGGACAACTGTCACCTAGTGGTTCCTTGTGGGGTGGGCTGTGCAATTGGGGCCACTGCTTTGAGGCCTCCAGAGTCCTCCAGCCCACTAGGATCATATATTTGCAAGTCAGTCCTGTATCCAAAGCCTGTGGAAGGTGTTAACTGAATCCACTTTCATATTTATGAAATAGACTCCTTCCCTAACTCGAGAGACAGATCTGAATTTGCAGCCATGAATGTGCTAAACACTCATTGTCCTGGCTTTGAGGTAGTGCCTGCTCAAGCCCTTCCCAGGAGGAGGAACCTCTGTCCCTGTCCCTCCTGCCACTGTCCAGCCTGTGTCTCACCTGCCCAGTCCGTCGGTCCGGCCCCTCGCAGGCTGGAGGGGTGGAGCTCTTCATTCCAAGTGACCCCGGCTCTTCTGTGTCTCGGGGTGACCGCCCTTCCCTCTCGGCCTCCCTGGCCCTGCTGCACGAGGTCCCCCGACTTCCTGAGCTCCTGACTGGGCAGCCCCATCGTGCCCTCTCCAGCACCACCGTCCCAGGAGCCCTTCTGACTGCCTGCCCCTCCCTCCCAGCCCCCAGCCCCCAGCGGGGCTGATAGTCTGTCCGTCCTCTGTGACCAGGCCACAGGGCCTCAGAGCTGGGCCAGGGTGGGCAGACGGATGCAGCGCAGGCCTGCAGTGCCACAGGAGGGCAAGCTCAGCCACATCCCTCTCCTAGAGGAGACGGCTGGTGAGCCAAGGGCTGCAGCTAAGTCGGGCCGCCCACTGCTCAGCCTGCAGCCTGTGAGCCAGGGCCGTCCCTGTTCTCTTTCCTCCCTCAACACGTGGCAGCCATTTTCCCAGAAAGACAAAACCTCTGAGAGCCATACCCTGCTCCAACCTCTGTCTCGCCGCTCAGGGTGGCAAGGTCCCTGCAGAGCAGCATTGAGGCTCACCATCTCCCTTGTACCACCATGTTCTCCTTGAAATCACTGCCACAAGCAGCCCTGATGAGCTACCTGGGAAGGTACCCTTAACCAACCTCTGACCTTTGCCCCTTGACCCCTCCATCTCCTCTAGGGCTTCAAGGAAGCTGCTGTCTCTCCCTCTGGCCTGCCCTTGCCCACCTCCCAAGCCTTCCCTGTACCCTCTCCTCACTTCCACCTCCCTGTGCTCCTCGCTGGGCCCCAGGGAAGGCCACAGGCTGGCTCTTCAGCATTGGGAGGCTGCCCGCCCTGGCCTACATGGTGCCCAGAGAGAGCCAGGTCCCTAGTCCAGCCTGCCCCCTGGCTGGGGAGGGGCGTCTACCCACGCTCCTGGGCCACAGGTGCAGGGCAGGTGGGATAGCCCCTGTGCAGTGTGTGACAGCCAGGCACAGGGAAGGAAGGGGCTGGCATGGTGGCACACTGAGCACTCAGAGGCTGAGCCTAGAGGAGCAAATTCAAAGCCAGCCCAGGCAACTTATCAACTTAGTGAGACTCTGTCTCAAAATTTTAAAATGTTTTAAAAGGGCTTGAGATGTAGCTCAGTATGGAGGCTCTGGGTTCAGTCCCCAGTTGTATCTGTCCATGCTTACTAGAGAAACAGGCGTATATAAAGTGTACAAATATATGAGAATCGGCTCAGAATGACTGCCTGCAGCCAGGTGCGGAGCGAGCACAGCGCCATCCTCTACAGGAGATCAGAGGGCCCAGCCGAAGGCCTGGGGTCACTGCAGCGTCCCACCAAGTCTGTAACAGGAGGCCAGAGGGCTGTGGAGGAGGCTGAAAGGTCTGCTTTGGGAGTGAGCGGGCACAGCCGCTCCCCTGAAGAAGCAGCGCCTTCCTTCACTCTCTCCCTCTGTAGCACGCAGGCCAAGGCCGCCCTGGGGCTCCTGTCTCTGGAGAGTCCCTCGCTGCACTCAGGAGGCGCAGCTCATTATCACACCAGCATGGCTCGCCTGTGCGAGAGATACAGACGGACAGACAGACAGACAGACAGAGACAGCCAAGCGCTGGGAGAGGACAGTCCAGGCAGGGCAGCTGCCTGTCACGGGCAGAAAGTACCCGAGACACATACCAGAGGGCAGATAGCCAAGGACCGGGGGGTCTAGATGGCCCAGACACACGGAAGAGGCTGCCACGCCCCACGGGCAGCGTCCCAGGCTCCTCCCCGCTCACCCCCTCCCTTTTCAGGTTTTAGGAAGGAAGCTGGCATGGGGGAGCCCTTGCTCTGTGCTCCAGGCCGGAGAGGACTCCCTTCTCCTGGCAGGTCGTTTCCATGGCAACCCATCCTCGGGCTGGCTCCTCCTTTGGCTCCACGCTCTCAAGCCCTGAGCTCGGTCACCTGATTCTGAGGGCTGGGGGCTGGCCCTGCGCAGACACTGCAAGATTTCCACGGCTTCTTTCTTTCTTTCTTTTTTTTTGAGGGAAATCAAATTGTGATTTAGAAAAGAAAAAAATAAGACTCCTCTTTTCCATCAGTAACTTTTCTGTAATATCTCGTCTGTCTCTCTCCCTCCCTCTCTCCAGCTCCTTCTCTCTGCTTTTCTCCCTCTCGCCCACATTTTATTTTCTCATGCCCAAGTGACACCTTTGGAAGAAAACTTGGGAGAAACAAATTCACAAAGAAAATCAAACTTCCATGTTGCACCCAGCCCTCTGAGGTTGTAGATTTCATTGCCATTTGTCTTTCTGGCCTTTATTCTTTGCATCAATGCATTTTTATTTTAAAGATTGGATTCACCCTGAGCACAGTTCAGAAACCTGACTGCCTTCCATCTCAGCACAGACCAGGAAAGCCTCCAGGGCCGTACGTCCTTCCCCACCATATCCCAGTGCTCTGAACGTGCCTGTGCTGACTCAGCCAGCACCCTGATATTTGACATCTAATACGATTTACTTAGTGAATACGCTCGTTCTTTGCCTGGCCCCCTAGACATTAGCATCACAGCTCTGGGTATTTTTATTCTTTTTGGCTTTCTCTTTTAAGGTAACTGTAGATTTGTACACAGAGACAGAACACACGGCAACTGTGTACGCTTCTAACCGGGTCTCGGTCTGTTCAGCAGCGCCATGGGAACACGCCCCAGTCCCCGTGAGACCCCCCCTAGCAACGTACCGAGCAATCGCTGGGGCAAGAGTCAGGCCCCAGCTCTGCCTTTGAGACAAGGCCAGCAGAAGAGAGGCGCAGTAGGATGTGGAAAGGACCTCAAGCTGGGCCTGAGAAGGAAGAGGAGGCAGAGTAGGGAGCAGTCTGGTGGCACCAGGTCCAGCCTTCGGAGCCACGTGTCACAGCAGTTAGTGCTTTGCCCCTAGACAGTCACCTGACACCTGCTCTGACTTCCTAGAGTGACTCAGAGGCAGGAAGCTGATTTTCCAGCTGATCCCCAGACCCGTGGTGGGTCAGGAGCTGTTGGTTGCTGTTGGTCATGGGCTGGCTTCCCAGGCTGGTGAGCGCAGATATTGGGTCGGATTCCTAGGTTGGTTAGTGCAGACGTCCGGTGCCCCAGGCTGGCTCGTGTGGGTGGTAGACTGTGTCCTGGGCTGGTTTCTAGAGAGACCAGGTCACTTCCTGGCCCCTGGTCCCTCGATGTCCAGCCTTTCAGCCTACCCGAGCTGCGGTGAATGAGCAGGCATCGTGTGTGGTGGGCACGGGAGAGGGCCTGGCTCACGCTGCGCCCCTCACCCCACGGTCACTGCAGTCTGTGCTCCAACACTGTGCAATGGGACCATGAAAAGCATAGCTAGAAACACACAATAGAAGTGAGCTTATGACCTAACGGGGCCACTCAACTAACCGCCCAGGCCGCCTGAAGCCTGCAGGCGGACACGTCTGGCTTGAGAGGAGGAGCCAGCTCCCTGGGCTATTCCTGTCCCAAGCAGGCTGTGTCCTGGGCAGATTGATGTAGGCCACAGGTTGGTTTCCAGGGCTGGTTACCGTCTGTGGCAGATTGTTTCCTGGGCTCCTTGGTGCCCGTTGTAGGTTTCAGGCCATAGCAGGACACTCGGCGAGACCCCTCTCTGTTGAAGAATTATGCCAGCCTGGAGAGCTTACAGCTCGCACGGCTATGATTTTCCCTAGGGTAAATTTCTAGAGCCAGATTTGGGGAATGAACAGAATTTAGTCGCCTTTGAGTATGCAGCCAAAGGCCTCCTGAAGTTGCAGGCCTTCTGCTTCCCTGAGCCACGGGGCACTCCACTAGGTACCGCTGCTGTTTTAAAACGCTTCCTGCCCCCTTGGCATGTATAAGTGTCTTTACTTATTTGTTCGATTGGTGATAAAACTAATAACAAAAGGAGAAGTAAGAACACAGAGCTGATCTACAGGAAAGAGAAAATTTGAGCTCTCTGGCGCAAGGCTGCAGTCCCACTTGTGCTGGCAAGTGCAGGGGGCGAGGTTGTCCACACACCTTCTCTACTCCTACGGCGGCATTTCTGGTGAGCACGTGTCAGCGAAAATGTGCTTGGCTTTGGCAACTACAAGAGAATGACTGAAAGTGTGTCATGTGGTTTTAAAAAGCAGATTCTTGGAGCCGGGAATTTAGCTCAATGGTTCCGATGCCTGTCTTGCAAGTGCAAGGGCCCAGGTTCGATCCCCAGTAATCACATACAATACTGGGCCTGGAGACTCACGCCCAGCAGCAATCAGTACTGCATACCACAGTGCCAGATGTGGTGGCTCACGCCTATAATCCCAGCACTCGGGAGGCAGAGGCAGGAGGATTGCTGTGATGTGAGTTGGAGGCTGAGCTCAGGGCCAGCCTGAACCACAAAGTGAGACCCTGTCTCAAAAAACCTAAAAAAAAAAAAAAAAAAAAAGGGAACACTAGAGCTGCAGCGTTGTGGGAAGATGAAGCTCCTTCTCCGTGCGGCTTCCTGACCAGACCGTGCAATCTGTCACCTCCCTCCTCAGTGACTTTCCCAGGTCTGCCCTTCTGCAGCCGTAGACAGTTTCACACCGTGCCCATTGTGCCAGCAGCGGTTTCCCGGTGAGTATGGCGCTGTGCCGAGGGCCAGTCACAGAGCTCTGTCAGGCCTGGAGTTCACTTCGCAAATCAAACCCTTCATGAGTTTTGTGTGCATGTTTGTTGGTGCTGGCAAAGCTCCACAAGATGAAGTGATTTTTATCTTGCATAGTTCATATTATTTAGATGACTCTTACACCTCTCCTTTGTATAAACATTTGTGTGTGCGTGCGTGTGTGTGCACGTGCGTGTGTCACACCTCAGACCTCTCTGCATTTCTGAGAGGTCCTCTGCAGTCATTTCCCTTCCATCTGAAACCCTTCCTGTCCCCTTTAGTGCAGGTGTCCAGGTGGTAAATTACCTCTGTTTTGAACGTCTAAATGTCTTTATTTTGCTTTCAATGTAGAAAGTATTTTACCTGTAGAAAGAATTCCAGGTTGTCCATTATTTCCTTTCATCGCTTTCTTTCTCATTATTGTTTCCTGCCTTCTGTTATCTCCATTGAGAAGTCAACATTAAACCTTACTGTTGTTCCAACAAAGGTTTTATCGCTTTTTTAAAAAATCTCCAGCTTCTTTTGAAATTTTCATCTTTTTCTTTGGCTTACGGCCATTCACTGTGATGGTGACTAACTGTGACTGTCTTTGATCTATCCTGTTTAGGATTCTTAGATCCACGTCTTGGTTCTATCATACTGGCTTCAGAAAACTTTCAGCCATTATCTCTTCCAGTACTGTTCCTGTCTCCGTGTTCCTCTTTGGTCTTTCTGGACTCCAGTTACACAACTGGCAAACTTTGCTTCGGTCTGGGTACTTTCTTCTAATAAATCTTCCAATTTATTAAATTTTTCATTGGTTGTATTCAGTCTACTGCCAAACCCACTCAAGTATTTTATTTCAGTCATTTTCAAAAACAGATTTCCTATTTTATTTTTTAAATGATTTCTAGTTCTTCGTAAATTTATCGATCTCATTCATTTAATTCCTTGAACATAGTAAACCACTTCTGTTTCTCAAATCTACATCTGATTGTTTTATCATCTGTACATCTTGTGAAGCTGTTTAGTGTCTCTTTTTCATCTTGGCTTGTTAGCAGGCTTTGTCTTCCTATATGCTTAGTTAGTAAAAGCTTTTACACTGTGTATGGAAAGTTGTAGAGATGATCTGTGGTTTTGTGTGCTGTTGCCTTTCCACGGAGGATTTATTTTTTATTCTGGTAAGGGATGCTACATTAGCCAGCTTTCCTGTCACTGGAACAAAACACCTGAATCTGTGATTTAAACAGGAAGTGATTTAACTTGGCACATAGTTTTGGAGGATTGAGCCCATGGTCGGCTGGCTATGAGACAGAAGCAGCATGGTGGAAGGAAACAGCGGAGGAAAACTGCTCACTTTGTGGCGGGCAGGAGGCAGAGAAAAAAGGGAGGCCCTCAGGGTGAGAACTCACCCTTCCAGGGCCAGCTCACAGTAACCCCCCTCTCCTGACCAGGTCCTATCTCCGAACACGGGATCTGGGGGCACTTTTTAAAGATCTGAACTACAACATTCTTCCCCTGGCTTTCAAAGGCTCATGTTCATCTCATTATGCAAAATCCATTTAATCCATCTCTAAGAGATGCCAAAAACCTTAACAGTTCCAGATTCAAGGCCAACTCTTAGCTACAAGCTCCATAAGACAAAAACAAAACTAAATACTTCTAACATACAATAACACAGGGCAAATACTCCCATTCCTAAAGGCATGAATAGAAGAACAGCAGGAAATGGGAGGCATACTGTCTGACCTCTAGGGTCTTCCTTTGAAATCTGGGAGGAAGCCTCCGTGACCCACAACTCTTACAATCTGCCTGGAAAAAAAAACAAAACCAGCATCACATGAAAGATGCCTAAGTCTGCCCCCAGCATCGGAAGTATCCAGGACCCCTTGAACCAGAACTGCAGAGGTATCGAAGAGCCTGGATAGTTGAGTGTAATGAAATGAATCTCAGAGAGCAAACTCACTAGACATCCTCTTTCAAGCAGGGGATCTCTCCTCTCAAATGAAAGGTTTACGCTTCTATACCATTGACCCTACAATTGGTGGGGTTTTGTTGAAATTTCTGAGGTGGCCTCAAGGCATTTTTCTTCTTGCCCTGTGCAAAGTAGTTGGCTCCTTTTTAATAGAACTAAAAGCTATACTTCTTTTGGCCCCAATTTAAGTTAAATTTTTCTGTTCTGCCTTTTGCCCCAGGCATCATCATAATAAACCAGGCTAAAATCAGCTAGCAGTACCCAGGCCACACGTGGAATGTTGGGCTTGAAATTTCTTCCACTAGGTTAATTACTACAGTGCCCTTAATCTCGATCTCTTAAAAAGTCTTAGAACATGGGCAAAATGTAGGCAAATTTTCTGCCAGAACATAACACACCTGGCCTCTAGTTCACCTGCCACTGGAGTCCTAATGAAAACCTCCTGAGCCTGGCCTTTATTGTCCACATTCCTTTCAGTGTTCTTGTCTTCTGAGTTCTAATAGAATCACCCATGAGCTCCTGTTTACAGCACTGTAAGACTTCTCTAGCTCACATCTCTAAACCTTCACAAGCTCCACTTGCAAACCAGTTCCAAAGGCTTCTAAACCACATGGTCAAGAGCAGTCACGGTTGCAACACCACTTCTTTAGTACAACTTTTCTATTGGTCTCTTGTCCCATTGCTGGGACAAAATGCTTAATTTGGGGATTTTTTCCCTTTAAACAACTTAAAGGAAGTAAGGTTTCATTTGGTTCATAGTTATGGGATTCAGTCTCTGGTAGCCTAGCTGTGTGAAGTTGCCACAAGGACAGGTATGTTTTGGGATTCAGTCTCTGGTAGCCTAGCTGTGTACAGTTGCCCTGAGGGCAGGTATTGAGGAGGAAAACTGCTCGCCTCATGTCATCCAGGAAGCAGAGGAAGAAGAGGGGAACCAGGGACAAGAATCCATCCATCGAGGGATCTGCCCCTCTCACCAAGGCCCGCCTCTGAATATGAGACTTCTGGGAGAGATTGTAAATCCAAACCACAACAGATGCTAATAATCAGATCTCCTTAACCTGAGCTCCTTTAACCAGAGCTGTACTTCTGCCTGTTAGGAATATTTATTTCCAGATCATTTTCTCTCCGAGGGTGCTACAATTCAAAGTTCAAGCCAGAGACTTCAGGATTTGCCAACTCCCTCCTTTCGGAAGGTTCAGTGTTTGACTCTCATACCCAAGAGTCTGCTAAAAGAACTGAGCGGCACCTCAGCCTGTCCTAAGCCAACCTTGGAATCAACAAACGCCTTCGAAAAGAGAGGGCTCTGGTGTCAGCCCCCTTCCTGCCGGTCCCACAGAGCTCTGTACATGGTAGTTTTCTAGAGTCTTTCGCAAGTGCTTTCTACTGTTTTTGTTTTGTTTTGGACCAAGTTTTCTAGTTTTCCTCCAGAGAAATACTGATTTAGAGCAATACAGTCCATCTTTTTGCTAAAGACAGGACTTTCTGGATTTCTTTTAAATCTTCATTCCCTGTGGGGAAATTCTATTGATAATTAAATTCATAAAATTTGTATTTACAGGACCAGGAATTTAGCTCAGTGGCACCCACAGGCCTCACAAGCACAAGGTCCTGAGTTCAATCCCCAGTACCACAAAAATAAAAAAGTAATCATATTTACAAACAGTTTTTTCCATGAATTAGGGTAGATCTATATGAAATATTTTTCCAAGGGCTTCAGAACACACAAGTTTTCCATTGTCTTCCCTGTAAGACACTTAATAGAGATAAATTGGATGCACATATACACATCCTAATGGATGATCCCTGGTTGCAACAACATGACCTAGTTATAGCCAGTTTTCTCTGGGGCCCACTGAATAAATGAGCCTTTTTGCTGCCTGCCCCACCGTACCAATTCCCCTGACTGCCTAGTCTATTTTTTTTTTTTTTTTT